>PVKV010023873.1:0-32508 GCA_004027835.1 Alouatta palliata
GGGCCCCGGGTGAGATGGAGTCGCGTTGGACCCAGGGGCTCAGACTTCCACTGTTCATCTTGGGGAGCCAGTTTGAGGCGGGACACATGGTACCACGAGGAGTGGCCTAGAAGCTTGGCTGCAGTTGGAGTGGTTAGGATACCAATGTGAGGTCCCGATCACCTGGGTTGAGACCCTGGCTTGAATTCCCTGAGGAGGACACTGTCACCCAGCTGAAGAGGTATAGTTCGTTGGGAGTCCTTGGGCCCTGGAACCACAGGGAGGGTACGGTCCGCGTACCCTCTGTTCTCTGAGTAAGTGATGGAGGAGGGAGAGGTAGGGAAGATAGGAGGCCAAAGGAGGCGGTCATACTGGGAGATTGTAGGAAACTAGAAAAGGCCTGCCATACAGCAACTCAAAGGGACTGAGGCCCGTTGGCTCCCGTGGGGTGGCTCGGACCCGGGCTAGGGCCAGAGGCAGGAGTGTGGGCCAGGAGAGTTTTACCTCGATGGTGAGTTTGCGTAAATGATCCTTGACGATGCTGTGAGCCTCTTCCACTTTACCTGATGACTGAGGGTGGTAGGGGATGTGTAGTTTCCAGGAGATGTTGAGAGACTCAGCGACCAGTTGGACCACTTGAGCTGTAAACACTGGACCGTTGTCTGACTGGATGTTCCCAGGTAAGCCGAAGCGAGGGATGACTTCCTTAATTAAGAAGGAGGCTATGGTGTCTGCGGTCTTCCTGGAGGTGGGAAAGGCTTCAGTCCACCCAGGAAAGCTATCTACAAAGGTTAGGAGGTAGTGTAGATTTTTGTGAGTAGGCATGTGAGTAAAATCAATTTGCCAGTTTTGGGCTGGCAGGCTGCCACGTATTTGGTGGGTAGGAAACTGTGGCTTCAAGTTTCCCTGAGGTGAGACCTTGGAGCATGTAGTACACGCTTTGTGTACCTGCTCGATTGTTTGTTGTAAGCCTGGGAAGAAAAAGAGGGGCCGCACAAAGCGATATAACACTTTGGGCCCAACATGTAAAGATTGGTGAATTTCGGTAATAACTTTTGGGGCCTGTTCCCGAGGTAAGGCAATTTTGTTGTCCAGGAAGATCCAGCCCTGATCAGACTCAGTTCCCCCTTTTAATAAGAGGGCTTGTTTTTCTGCCGCTGTGTAAACTGGCGGCGTGTGGTGGCAAGAAAAAGGACCGGGGTTGGGGCTGGTTTGGTACTAGTTAAGGATTGAGCCACCGCATCCGCCCTCCCATTGCCCCGGGAAACAGTGTCCTCTTGGGCCTGGTGTCCCCGGCAGTGAATGACAGCAACCTCCTTAGGCAGCGACAGGGCTTGTAGAAGGTTAGAGATTTGGGTAGTATTGACTATGGGGGACCCTTTCGTAGTAAGGAATCCCCTTTCCTTCCAGAGGGCAGAATGACAGTGGGTGATAAGGAAAGCGTACTTTGAGTCACTATAGATATTTACCCGCTTTTCCTGTGCTAATGTGAGGGCCAGGGTTAAGGCAATGAGTTCTGCCTTTTGTGATGTGGTTCCATCGGGAAGGCGATGGGCCTCGAGGGTGGCTGAATCTGTGACTACTGCATAAGCTGCTTTTCGCTGTCCCTCAGCCGTTATTATAGAACTCCCATCTACATATAGAGTCAGGTCTGGGTCAGGTAGAGGAAGGGTCCGTTAGGCCTTCTCGGGGTTTGGTAAGTATATTTATGAGTTCAGGACAGGAGTGGGTAGGGGATGGAGAGTGAGATGGAAGAGGAAGTAAGGTTGCCGGGTTGAGTGGAGAAGTACAATGAAGGCTGACTGAAGGATTTTCAATGAAGAGTAGGTGAAACTCCTGTAAGCGAGAGGGCCCTAGATGTGCGAGGGATTTGTGTGAGAGAAGGTCAGTTAGCCGATGAGGGGAAAACACTGAAATGGGCTGGCCTAAGGTCAGCTTGAGGGATTCCTTGGTCAGATCCATAGCTGCTCCTAGGGCTCGTAGGCAAGGCTGCCACCCTCGGACGGTATGGTCAAGCTGTTTTGATAAGTATGCTACTGAGCGATACATGGGGCCTAGGGATTGGGTTAAGACCCCAACCGCTATTCTGTTTTTCATCAGTGAACAGGTAGAAAGGGCGATTAAGATCCGGCAAGTGAAGGGGAGGTGTGGTGGACAGAGCAGTCTGTAAGGTTTTAAAAGCTTGTTTAACAACCCCTGGATGGGAGAGAGGTCCCATGGGGGTGTCTTTAGCTGCCACATGTAAAGGCTTTGCCAGGGTGGCAAAATTGGGAATCCAGTGTCGAAAGAATTCTACAAATCCTAAAAAGGAGAGGATTTCATCAGCTGTTTTGGGGGCTGTAATGTAAGTAATGCCTTTTAGTGATCTATTGTTAGGCCTCTGGTTTGAGGAGTAAGGTGAATGCCTAAGTAGATTACTGAAGTAACTGACAGCTGTGCCTTGGAAGGGGAAACCTGGTAACCCCTAGACCCAAAAAAATTAAGGAGGGTTGCAGTATGCTGCTGCGACCTGGAAAGAGAGGGGCTGCATAGTCACAGGTTATCCACGTACTGTAAGAGGAGGCTGGGCTGAAGGGGGCAAGAGGCCAGGTCAGCCGCTAATGCTTGTCCGAATATGTGGGGACTGTCTCTGAAGCCCTGGGGCAGGACTGTCCAGGTCAATTGTTGTGATAGGTTAGAGTCAGGGTCAGTCCAAGTAAAGGCAAAGAGGAAGTAGGAGTCCGGGTACAGGGAAATTGTGAAGAAGGCATCCTTGAGATCGATAACCATGAAATGGGAGATGTTAGAGGGAACATGGGATAATAAGGTGTAGGGGTTGGGAACTACCGGGGAGGGGTACCACTGCCTCGTTAATTAAGCATAGGTCCTGGACTAGGCGATAATTGCCAGATGGTTTTTGGACTGGCAGAATAGGGGTATTACAAGGGGAACTGGTGGGAATAAGGAGTCCCTGGGTTAAAAGTCGGGAAATGATAGGCTTTAGACCCTGGTGGTGGGTTTTTGAGATGGGAAACTGAGGACAGCAGGGAACATTGGTGGAGTCTTTGAGAAATATTTTAACTGGCGTGTGAAGTGTGGCCACTACAAGTTTAGAAGTATCCCATACCGAGGGATCAACTATTTCAGGAGAGATAGGAGTTCGAGGTGAGGGGCTGTACCTAGGTGTGCTGTCGGTTAAGGTTAGTAAGAAGCGTGGAGGATGGAGCTGACTGTGGGGGGGCTGGTGAATTGGAGGGTAGCCCCTACGGTCTGGAGGATATCCCGTCCTAGTAGGGGGACTGGGCACAAGGGTATGATCAGGAAGGTGTGTGTGAACAGCTGTCCCTCGAGGTTACAGGTTAAGGGATGGGTCCGATTGGGACAGGAAGGCTTCCCATCAATTCCCACGACCGAGGCCTGGGAAGGAATGCTGGGTCCTGAGAAGGAAGGCAATATAGAACAAGTAGCCCCTTTGTCCACCATGAAGGAAATGGACTTACCCGCTACTTGTAGCATTTTCCTGGGCTTGGTGAGGGTGATGGGGGGTCTCCGAGTCTGGGCCACGTCAGTCGTCCATGACACTGAGGAGTTCAAGTGAAGGGACTACATCCTTTGGACCAGCCTGTCCCCCACATAGAGGTGCAGGGGGTGAGCCTGAGATCCGGAGTGGGCAGTCGTCCTTCCAATGGCCAGGACGCTTGCAGGCCGGGCAAGGTCCGGGAGGTGGACGTGGATTGGGGCACTGTCGGGCCCAGTGTCCCTCCTGGCCTCATTTGAAGCAAGGCCCGGGCGGGGCCTTTGTAGTGGCCTGAGCAGGTCCTGGGGGACCTTTGGGGAGGAAGTTTGAGGAGTTTTTTGTGTTAGACGTTGGGAGGGCTGCCGGCCTTAGGGCTGTTACAGTAGCTTGGGTTTGGAGGCTCACTTGTTGCTGTAAATGGGCTTAGCGAACGGCCTCAGCCTTTTCCTCTCGGCCGTTAAAAACTTTAAATGCCATGTTTACCGAGTCTCGTATGGGAGTTTGGGGACCCTCCTCTGCCTTCTTTAATTTTTTTCTAATGTCTGGTGCTGACTGGGAGATAAAATGGGCAGCTAAGAGAGTGGGTTATCTAGAAGATTCCTTTCCCCACTGCACCAGTCCCTCCTCCCACTTCAGAGCCCTTCAGAATACAGTCCAGAAGTGGGGGTGCTGTGCTGGGGTCCCTGTCTGTACCAGGCTCTGAATTCAGACCCGTATTCCTTCTCCCTGAGCCTTTAAAGCAACTCTGCCTCCCAGTTGCTTCCACACCTCCTAGAGGGTAAACAGCAGGGCGCTGAGGGAGCGATGCTGCTTCTCTGCTTCTGGTGGCCGCAGGACACGCCCAGCATCTCAGCTGGCCTTCCTAGATCAAACGCCCCAAGACACAAAAGCCTCTACTCCCCTCTGGAAGCTCACACTTCCTCCTTGTTCTTGGCCTGACAATTGATAGCTGTTAACAGTCTCTGATACTTTTCTAGAGAAGCATTTTAAATTCTGTCTACACATTTTCATTGTCTTTGGCTGGAGTGTTATTATTATTAATGATTTTGTCTGCCATCATCACCTGAAGTTACCTGCTCTCTGAGCTTAAATATTCCCAACTCCTGCCCTGCCTCTAGGATCTAGCTTCCATCATCCAGCCTTCTTTGTCACCTTTTTCCTCCAAACTCTGTATTGTCGTTCTTGTCATTTTAGAAATGGTGGCCACAATTTATCAAGTTGTTACTGAAAATTATCCCCTTTCCCAGTCATTCTCACATGTATAAGCTGAATGTGTTTGCAAAGTTTCTTATTTCCTGCCTGTTATCAGACCCTTTGCTGTGGTTTATTCTTCTGTTTCTTACTAAACCGTATTGTTAAAGTGGAAATAGCCACCATGTTTCAGTTTTATCAAAGGACACTGAAAAACTGGACACAGATACAGGAGGTGAGGTGATCAAGACAAATGGCGAGTCCTTTCTGTACCAGAAAAGAAGGGATGTGCTTTTCCATGCAGACTCAACGTCTAAGACCAGAGTCTGGTGAGAACACCCCATCACACAGGTGCCAGGTGCATTAGAATCACTCTGGGCCATGGGTTCTCAATTACACTTCTGCTTCCCTGCAGTGTAGCCTTGAGTTATGACGCATTCTGAAACTCACCTTTCTCCTAGGGCAGTAATTGCAATCTTGTTACTTTTCTTTTGAGACAGTTTCACTCTTGTTACTGAGGCTGGAGTGCAGTGGTACAATCTCGGCTCACCACAACCTCCACCTCCCAGATTCAACCGATTTCTTCTGCCTCGCCTCCCAAGTAACTGGGATTACAGGCATGTGCCACCATGCCAGCTAATTTTTGTGTTTTGGGTAGAGACGGGGTTTCTCCATGTTGATCACGCTAGTCTTGACAAATCCCGACATCAGGTGATCCAGCCGCCTCTGCGTCCCAAAGTGCTGGGATTACAGGCGTGAGCCTCTAGCAACGCAGTGCCTGGCTGGTGTTTAAATCTTCCTCTACCTTTCTAGTTACTCAGCTATCAAGTAGTTTCTTTTTTTTTTTTTTGAGAGAGAGCCACAAGCTAGGAAGCATTTAGGTTCATTTCCTGCTCTTGATTTGCGATTTATTTTCCCTTTTAGAGGAAAGGTGCATGTATTTTTAGTGTCCTAACGCTTTACTCTGGTATTGTTGCATCTATCCTCTTAGAACAGAAGGCTGCGGTAACTTGGAGGAACAAAGACTTGGTTTTCAACCAACTCGGGCACCACACAGACTGGCTTACTCCATCCCCCCACTCTTTCCCCTACTATTTCTAAAATAGAATCACAGCAGAATTTAAGTAAACATCTGGGTTGGTTCCTTTTTTTTTTTTGTCTTTGGTTAGTCTTTCTAAGGTTTTGTGGTTTGATTTCCCATTTTTACTAAAGAGCATTGAGCAACCCCGGATGAGCATGCTCCCACAGCCAGGGGCCCAGGCTTTGGTAGATGCATTGCCTGGAATTGCCTGCCTTTCCTGAATCCTTCGAGTTAGCAGAGTAAGCTAAATGGTGCGTATCTTTCGGAGAGGGACATGGAATCAGAAAGCAGAGGATTTCTTTCCCATCATGAGGGACCTGAGGACCCTCAGTTCAGAAAAGGATGGGGGAGACGCTGTTGCCCCTGCTCTCCTCCAGGCTGGAGATTCACAAGGAGGCCAGGGCTCTTGGCAGCCAGCCTTGGAGCAGCAGCCAGAGGTCATCCTTGGGAAAGGGCTTTCCCACTGAGTGCTGAATGCCTCTCCTCTCGGACCAGCCCAGACCAACCAGGGTCCTCTGCCTTTAAGGTAACCCCTTTCCATGGGTCTGTAGTTGATCTGAAGTGTGCAGCGGAAGTCATTTTAATAACTGGTATACAGTAAAGCTCATGTACGGATAAACAGGCTTGTTTTCTTGTTCATTCTAGGCACTTTGCAAGGCATTCTTTCTTCACCAAACTCATCTCATCATCACTGCTAGTGGAGTGGGGAAGATACAAATATTTATCCTGCTTACACTCACCCAAGTCTTGCCGTTTTTTTTTGTTTTTTTTTGTTTTTTTTTTTTTTTTTTGAGACAGAGTCTTGCACTGTCCCCCAGACCAGAGTGCAGTGGCACAATCTCAGCTCACTGCAACCTCCACCTCCCAGGTTCAAGTGATTCTCATGCCTCAACCTCCTGAGTAGCTGGGATTACAGGTACTCACCACCATGCCCAGCTAATTTTTTATATTTTTAGTAGAGACAGGGTTTTGCCATGCTGCCCAGGCTGGTCTTGAACTCCTGAGCTCAGCTGATCCACCCGCCTCGGCCGCCCAAAGTGCTACAAAACAAAGCCTGTGTTTGGACTCTCCCTACTCCCCCATTCTTAATGCTGGCTCTGTAGCGGGGCACCCTGAAGTGAGTTCCTGCTCATTCCCCATCGCAGGGATTTGGCAGAACCATACTCAGGCCATCGGGTGGAGCACCTGGCTCCTCGTACAGCCTATGGGCGCCTCTCCTCCAGGGGAGGCAGAGCAGTTAGGCTGAGCGCCCAGAGACAGCCCAGGCAGCCTGCACACATCAGTCCGGGAGGCTGGCTGACGTCAGCTCTGAAGGGTAACTGCTTTTTCTTGGCTAACTAAAGGAAAGTTACTGTGACAGAGGACTTTCTGGGAACCCTGCTGAGCATGGAGGGGGCAGAGAAGAGCGAGGCCTTTACCCAGCCGTGGTAGCTAAGTGCAGGGGTTATAACTTTCCCAACCTGTTCTGCAGGTTGTAGAAACAGGAGGAAATTTTTCTTTCAAGAAACAAGAGGCAGAAATAAATGGAGCTCTTTAAGTGAGCAGAGGTTAGAGTCCCAGACTGGCTAGAGGTGAAGCTCCCGCCCTGGATGCCAACACTTCTCAGAAGGCCCGGAGACAGTATCCCATCTCAGGGCGGCCGCATCCTATTGAAAATCAGGACAAAAGGCCCATCGTGAGACCTGAATGCCCCTGCCCGAGGTGGTCATGGTTTCTAGGGCACAGCCCCTGTAGAAAGGAAAAAGTAGAAGGCCCAAGGAGCCTGTAGCTCTGCAGGAATCATAAGAAATGCTTAGATGTGCCCAGTAAAGCAGCTCTTTGAACCAGCATGGCTGAGAAATCAGGGCACTCTTGATTGTTGAACTTTCTGGTTATCCAAGGCCTGTCTGCTCCTACGTTAGATGTCAGGAACTCTTGTCTCTCACCTCTGCAGCCATTCATGGTGGACAGATATAGGCTGATGCATATTTTTGGAAGTGAAGCACTTTGACCAACAATTACACATCTTCCATCTGAAAATTAGGCCATCATTTTCATTTGACAGAGGACATATAAAAGAGCAAAACTAAACATGTCTCCAGGAACTGAGCTGAGGGGAACCAAAAGGAAACGTTAGAGATGTTTTCTGAGTTCACCCGAGTAGAAGGCTCGAAGCTTTACAAGTCTCTTGGGGGAACTGTCCCTGCTGAAGCTGAGGGCCGGGTACAGGAGGCTCAGTGCTCGTCCTGTGCAATTTTGTGTGTTTGACGTTCTCCAGGATACACTGTTTTAAGTCCATGGAAAACACTCTCTTTTGTAAAAGTAAAATTGAAATATCAAAAGCCAGAAATGTTTCTGAAAGATTTGGGGCAGTTTTTATCAGATAGAGATAATAGCGTAAGTCAGGAAGCCGCCTCTTAATCCCTCAGCTAACAAGGTAGGAAATTTGTACCTACGTTAAGAAGTCCTGCCCTTCAACTCTTGTATATTGAATCATTCCCATCACCCAACACCCAATATAGAGCCAACTTTTTTTTCAAATTTCTTTGTATATGTTCAACATAAGAATAGTTGGATAGCATATGAGAGCTCTGCAAACATGTATTGCATCTTGATTGTATGCCAGACACTGATGATAGAACCAATTGACTTTAAAGAGCTTACATCCCAGGGGGGGAGACAGACACGCACAGTATGATTACTAAAACAATGGAACTCTAATTAAGGTACACAGCCAGCCTGGGGAGAGGGCTCTGTGAATTCTTGCGGCTTTGTAGATAGATCGGGGAAGTATCTGCAAAGGTCTCCAGGCGGGACCCTGAGGATGAATGGGAGGGTGACTGGGAATACCCTCTCAGGCTAAGCCTGCGTGGTGATGCCAGGCCTCGTTTGCTGATCATGGACCTGGTCAATGTGGCGGGAACGAAAGTTGAAGAGTCTGGCCAGGAAAGACTTCGTGGATCAGGCTAAGGAATGTGAACTTTATCTTGGGACACGTCATCAGTGATCCTAAGCAGGAGAGCAGTATGCTCAGAATTAATCACTCTGGATTCTGATTTTAAATGGTGGCTTGACCTCGTTTGTTTTCTCTTCCTGTCCTCAAGCTTACTTGTCAGTTATGATATTTTTAGTGATAAGTAACAGAAAACTCAACTCCAGATGGCTTAAACTCAACATGGATGAACCTTGAAGACATTGTGCGAGGTGAAATAAGCCAGTTATAAAAGGACAAATACTGCATGATTCCACTTACATGTGGTATCTACAGGAGTGAAGTTCATGGAGACAGAAAGTAGAATGGGGGTTGTCGGGCTGGGGGAGGGGAAGTAGACCTGGTGTTTAGCTGGTAGAGTTTCAGCTTTACAAGATGGAAGAGTTCTAGAGATGGATGGTAGTCAGGGTTGTACCACAGTGTGAATGTGTTTAGCGACACTGAGCTGTATACATACAATCAAAAATAGCCTGAAATGGCTTAAACCAAATGGAAAATATTTTATAACATAGAAGCTTTGGGACTGGTTAATTCAGGCTTCAGCAATTTCAAAAAGGAGCCAGGTGGCTTGGCCTTCTCACTGTGCATCAACCATACGGCCACTTCGGCCCCTTGCAAGGTGACTGCCCCAGTCCGAAACTACCTTGCAACATCCAAGAAAAGAGACCATCCCTCCCTATCTAAATCCATCTTCTATAGCTTATAACAGAATACCTGAAAAGGAATTTATTTTTTACAGTTTTGGAGGCTGAAAAGTCCTAGGGCCAGATCTAGTGAGGGCCTTTTTGCAGGTGGGGACTTTCTGTAGAATCTTGCAGTGGCATAGGGTATCATGCAGTGGCAGGGCTGCCCGTGCCAGCTCAGGACCTCTTCCTCTTGTAAAACCACCAGAACTCATTATGCCATTAATCCATGAAGAGATTCATTCTTTCAAGAGGGCAGAGCCCTCACCCTCTAGTGACCTTTTCATTGCCCACCTCTCAGTAATCTTGTTTCAACGTGAGTTTCAGAGGAACAAATACCTAACCCATAGCACTCCATGTGTCTCTTTAAGAGCAAGAAAGCTTTCAAAATCAGGCCTGGCTAGGTGTGGTGGCTTATGCCTGTAATCCCAGCACTTTAGGAGGCTGAGGCGGGCGGATCACCAGAGGTCTGGAGTTTGAGACCCGCCTGACCAACATGGAGAAACACCGTCTCTACTAAAAATACAAAATTAGCCGGGCTTGGTGGCACATGCCTGTAGTCCCAGCTACTCGGGAGGCTGAGGCAGAAGAATCACTTGAACCTGGGAGGCGGAGGTTGTGGTGAGCCGAGATGGAGCCATTGCACTCCAGCCTGGGCAACAAGAGCAAAACTCCGTCTCAAAAAAAAAAAAAAAAAAAAAAATCAGAGTCCGCAGCATGTTGGCACAAATGTCTAGCAGCCATTCCACGTGCAGCTTGACCAGAGCCCCGTTCCTGATTCTCCTTGCAGCTTCTTCCCAAAATCTCCTCCCTCCCAGGCCACAGTGGCTCCTGTTTTTCCAGACCCTTCCTTTATTTAGGCTAAATACCTCAGAGTCGCTTGGCCCCTCTCCTTCTGTCACACCCTACATCCATCGCAGATTCTTTTGGCTCTGCCTTCCACCCGTGCCCAGGTTCCGGCTACTTTTCACCACTGGGACTCAGCCCGAGCCACCACCATCTCCCACCTAGATTATTGTCACCGCTTCCTACCTGATTTCTTTATTTCTGCCCTTGGTCACATATCCATTCAGTGAGCAGATATTTACCCTGTATCTCACATGTGCCAGTCATTGCTCTGGGTCCTGGCAGCTCTGCAGTAAACAAAACCCGTGCCCTCCTGGAGCCTTCATTCTGTTCTGCAGCAAGTCAGATCATGTCCCTCCTCTGACCAGCATCCTCTCATTCTTCCATCTTACTCAGAATATAAGCCAGATTCCTACTAGCCCTGCGCAATTGTGCCTCCTTGTTCCTTAAGTCGAGCGTACGCCCATCTCAGGGCTTTTGCATTTCTTTTTCCTGCTGCCTAGAATCCTGTCCCCCTACGTAGCCTCAGGCCTTCCTCTTTCGTTTTCTTCTAGTCTCTTGATTTGGGAATTGACAGGAAGATAGGAATCAGTTGGCCTGAGGAATTGGCAGTACAGTGGCCATTTACAGAGAGGGAGCTTGGGTGGCAGGGCACCAGGCATTGGGTTTTTGACCTACACCTGCCATGCCAATTTCGACATTCAGGTGGGTCGTGCAGCAGCTGAGGACGAATCTCAGGCTCAGGGAGAGCTGTGAGAGAGACAGATTTAGGGGCCGCCTGTGTATACGCAGGTTTATGCTCAGTGTCACAGGAAGCGTGTACACAGAAGAGCTGCATATTGTGGTGATTTGAGTTAGGGATATGAGGAGGAACCAGCAAAGGAGACTGAGGAAGGGCAGCCAGCAAGCTAGAGGAGACTCAGGAGATGCACTTCTCCGAAGCCCAGTGCAGGGACGTGGCAGAGAGCGAGGGAGTGCCCACGGCAGGTGCTGCTGATAGCTCTCCCTGCCCAGCCTCAGCCGTCTCACTCCCAGATACAGACAGCCGGGCTCTTTGAGGAACGCTTCCAGTATGCAGGGGTAATGACCCTTAGTACTGACTCCAACTAGTTCATGTTCCTTGAATGTTAAGACATCATAAAAAATATAATTTGGTCTCTCTTCCT
Source organism: Alouatta palliata (assembly GCA_004027835.1). NCBI lineage: Eukaryota > Metazoa > Chordata > Mammalia > Primates > Atelidae > Alouatta > Alouatta palliata. Next base: position 11,414 of record PVKV010023873.1, read on the forward strand.
GGTTCCTGACCTAGAGCTCCTAAAACTCTGTCATTTCCTGAGTTGTAGGGGTTCAAGGGGCATCTTTAGTTCTAATGTGGCGACTCTTGGTGGGCTCCTGGGTGGGGACCTGTCACCAGAAGGATCAAGCCATGATGAGAGGGTTGACTTTCAGCCCCGCCCTCCATCCCCCGGGGAGAAGGGGGCTGGAAATGGAGTTAATAATCGATCGTGCCTACATGATGAAACCTCCATACAGATCCCTACAAGATGGGGCTCAGAGAACTTTTCATTCTGGCAAACACGGCCACTTGTCTGGAGCATGGTGCAGCCCAGCTCGGTGGGGACGGACACTCCTGTGTCCAGGGCCCTCCCAGACCTCCCCGTGTGCCTCTTCACCTGGCCGTTCACTTGTGTCTTTTATCATATCCTGTAATAAACTGGTCAGCATAAGTAAATGTTTCCCTGAGCTCTGATGAGCCATTATGGCAAATTACCAAATCTGAGGGGGGACTTGTAGGAACCCTCCATTTGTAGCCAAGTCAGACAGAAGTTGTAGGCAACTTGCAGACCCTCGGCTTGCAATTGGTGTCTGAAGTGGGGGGCAGGCTGCGGACTGAGCTCAGAACTGGGGTGCCTTGCACTCATCAGAGTAGGTAGGGTCCAAATTGACTTAGATTGTAGAACACGCAGTTGGAGTCAACAGAACTGGACAGTGGCTTGGTGTGGAAAACGTGCACTTCTCTCCACAAACCACACTTCCATGAGCTAGGGCCATTCCAGCAAGCCTGCTTCTTTCACATCAACTAACGAACGAGGAAAACGCTTTTCCTGTTAATCCTTGTATACTCCCAACGCTCTCACAGTAGTCACAAGTGTACCTGCGCTACTAGGGTTGTGTGGAGAGCCCATGTTTTCCCTACTGTTCCCTCTAAAACTTTTGGGAAACATTTGTCACCCGGCCTCATCTGGTACACAGGCAGCTCAGACAGTAAGCCCCCTCTTCTCGTTCACCTGGAGCACCTAAGGCAGCGCTCGGTGCTGCCAGAAGGATAGTGAATACGCGGGCTCCGATGCGTGGATGCGCACATTTGCTATTGCCTGTCAATGTGTGTGTCACATACCTTGAGCATAAGTTAGCAATCAGGGAAAGAGACTGACTTCTCTCCACTTAGCAGCTTCTGTATTTAATGCAGCTTGAATTCAAAGTAATAACAATGTTCCCAACTTATTAAACTGAGATTTTATGTGAGAGAGCTCTTGGTCTCTGGAGGAGTGGGAGAGGGGATAAGGTGGAGGGAAGCCCATACTAATTTTGAGAATTACTCAAGTGAACACTCCTTTTTTTACTTCAATTTTTCTGCAGGGGTCGGCACCAGGAATTATTATAGAAAGATCGGCTACAGATTACAAGGCCCGTACATGGTGAAGATGCTGAAATAATGGTCACGCCTGTCCACCTTTCTGCAATATCCTCCCTGCAGAACACGGAGAATCAGGATTTCTTGACTACTCAGTAGAGAGGATGAGCAGAGCAAACAGGCCTAACTGTCCCCTGGCGGGGGCTTCACCCTATCCTACAGCTGCAGAGACTGGAAACTGCCTTCAGGGTTCTGGCTGGTCATCTCCTGACCACATCCCAGATCCACCCTCTCCTGCGTGCACCCAAAAAAATCTCTTCCGTTTTTGAGGCTTAAATTATCTGTGCAGTTTCTAAATTTTGCATGAGGCCTGCAGGTGGCCTGTTTTGACTCAGACGGTGACAAAAGCAAATTAATCAACTCATTTGGACGTGGTAACTCATAAAACAAAACTGATTGTCATTCGAGGAGCAGACTTAGGAGTAGGTTATTTATATACCCTAGGGACAGAAAGTCGGGTTGAAACAGAGGAAAACCGCCAGACTGATCTGGGGCCTTTAACAACACACGCGTTGGAGCGCAAGTTAGGAAAATGAGCTTTTGTTTTCATGGAAATCATTCTGATTGCAGTGCCGCTGTTTAGAAATAGCAGTGTGACGGGGAAGGAGGAATTGCGGTTGTGCGGGTGTGAACCTGGCAGCAGCCGGCCCCAGCCTTCCCCGGGCGGGAGTCCACCACGAGGGCGGGGACGACAAAGAGCTTCGCTCATGCTGTTTGTTGTCTCCACTTCCCACCCTCTTGGCAACTGCAGAGCAGCGTGGGCAGCCACAGGCATGGAGCCCAGAGAGCATCTGGCTTTCCTGTTCCTCTCTCCCGAGCCGGTGGAGTCTGAGGTTGTGAGACCCTAAATCTAGATTTGCTTACACGGAAGCCGTTCCCTGCATTTTAATTTTTTGAGACGGAGTCTCGCTCTGTTGCCCAGACTGGAGTGCAGTAGTGCAGTCTCGTCTCACTGCATCCTCCGTCTCAGCCTCCTGAGTAGCTGGGATCACAGGCACCCACCACACCCGGCTAAATTGTGTATTTTTAGTAAAGGTGAGGTTCTGCCATGTTAGGCTGGTCTCGAACTCCTGACCTCAGGTGATCCACCTGCCTCAGCCTCCCAAAATGATGGGATTATAGGATAAAGGCCACGCACGGCCTTTAATTTTTTAAGGTAAATTTTGGTTGTTATAAATGGAAAAAGGTTAGAGTTCGAGTTCAACTCATGTGTGAAAGCAAAACAATGGAAAACAGGATTGGCTTCTTCAAAGGCTCCTCTTGTAGAACTGCCTCTTTGAAATTTCCAGGTAATCTACTTTGGAGACTCTGCCTGGAGAGGGTCAGTTCCTAAGTGAAGAGCTCGCTTAACCTTGGCTTCTGTGGCATTTTACAAAGGTTTAAAGGAATTGATTTCTCTGAAAGGGCCTGAAAATAAAACGTCTTTAACATACAAAGAAGAGTCTTGTGGGTTTTTTTTCTCTCCCTGTAAATGCAGTGACATTTGCCACGGATGTGCAGGTTTCAGTTTCCAACTGATGGCACTGTTCATTTCCTCCTGGGTGCTGTTTGCCATTTCATTAAACTGCCACGAGGCAAATGGCAGTGGCTTTGTGATGGGTGCACTGTGGAGCTACCATGGCTTTCCTTGAGTGTTGTTGAGGGATTTAGCTAATTCTCAATTATGCTTTATCTATAAAAATAAAACTAATAAAGCCTACTCCCCTGGCTGTCAGAGCCGCCTTGCTGGAGACAGAACCACCCGCACGGCCCTGGAGCACACAGCCTTCGGCTTTGACCTCATCTGTCCTGGGTGCCCAAATGGATCAACCTGTGCAGCGTACAAGATGGGCTTTTGTGACGTGTTGAAAAGGCATGCACATGGCAAGTTCACTTCAAAAGATGACAATTTAGGGAATTTAAAATGAAATGACAGGAACTTGCACCTTTCTGATGGCTGTCAGCTAGTACTAAATCCTGGTTTTATCTCAGGCTTCACGAGAACGCCTCTTTCTAGCTTACCCTGGCACTCCTTGCCATGAGGATCTTGTGGCTTGTGCCAAAGAGCAGCAGCTGGGGTACTTCCCCCAGTGTCCGTGCTCCTACTGCCCTCGGCCACCAGAAGCTTCTGCTTCTCCCATGACTGCCAGGGCTTGTTCCAGCACCGATGGTGCTTGGCGCCCGGGTGCTCTGGCTGCTCCGAGCCCTGGGGGGCCACCCATCCAAAGGATTATAAATCGTTCTATTATAAAGACACATGCACACGAATGTTCTTGCGGCACTGTTTACAATAACAAAGACTTGGAACCAACCCAAATGCCCATCGATGATAGACTGGACAGGGAAAATGTGGCACATACACACCATGGAATATTATGCAGCCATCAAAAACGATGAGTTTGCATCCTTTGTAGGGACATGGTTGAAACTGGAAACTATCATTCTCAGCAAACTGACACAAGAACAGAAAATCAAACACCGCATGTTCTCACTCAGGCGGGTGTTGAACAATGAGAACACATGGACACAGGGAGGGGAGCATCACACACTGGGGCCTGTGGTAGGGGAGCTAGGGGAGGGACAGCGGGGGGTGGGGAGTTGAGGAGGGATAACATGGGGGAAAATGCCAGATACAGGTGATGGAGAGGAAGGCAGCAAACCACATTACCATGTGTGTACCTATGCAACAATCCTGCATGTTCTTCACATGTACCCCAAAACCTAAAACACAATAAAATATATATATAAAAGCTCAGTTGGGCGCGATCCCACTGACCTCAGTGTGAAACCAGCCCAGCTGCAGCCTGATCCCATCCGAATGGAAGGACTCCCTGGCAACCACCTCTAGCCCAGATGCTCTGCTTTTAGCTCAACTTAACTAGCTAAATCACCTGAGGAGGTTTTTTTTTTTCAATTCAAGTACTATCAAAAACAGACATATATTTGAAGAGAAAACGAGTTTTTTAAAATACATTATCACCAAGTGAAGGGGCCCAGAGCTCACACTTCCTCTCATTTGGAACAAGCAAACCCCTTTTCCATTTTCCATCTCTGCAGACCCAAAAGTACAGCAAAGACAGCTCCGAAACCAAAGCCTGTGCCAGTAAAATGTCTTTCAAGTTGCACATTTTCCTTGCCAATGGGGTTGTGGCTTTTTTGTTTTCAAGATTATCTCACTGAAAACAAAATTTTGCTCCTAAAGAACTCACAGATCCCTGAGTTCACAAAAAACAAAAAGCACGAGATTCGGAATCTGAAAACCTGGGTTTCTCATTTACCATGAAGCTTTGAGCAAGGCCCCACCCCGTTTCGAGCTACTATTTCCCTATTTGTAAACACACATGGGTCGGTCGGCGCAAGTGTGAGAATCAGACGTGGCATTTGAGAGACATCGCATAAACCAGGACACATACTGATAGTTGTTGCTGCCTTTCATGAAGCGTCTGCTGATGTGTGACCTTGGGCAAGTCAACTGCAAGTTTCTTCATCTAAAATGGGAGTGAGGACTACATAAGCCCGCGTGTGCAGGCTCTTAGAACAGGAAGCATACTAGAGACGCACCTGCTTTCATGACTCATCTCTAACAAGGGCAATCATTGGCCCATTTTTTTCTTCAGTGAGGGAGCTTCTCTGCTGACAATAGAATTTCCGATTCTTTGCTAGAATCTGTTTTTCTAGAAGCACCTGTCAGAAGAATAGTATCTCTAATGCTCAAGACCCTATCTCCTCCTCTTGTCTATTTTATTCACACCAGTCTAGGGTTGCACATTGTCAAATCCATTTCTTAGGGCCAAGATCCTAGCTGAGATTGCAACAGCAAACAGCATTTTGAAATGCCACGGTCGTGGGCGTGGCTTCCTGGAAAGTTGTCCAGTGTCAGCACGCATTGCGGACCCCTGTGTGAGCCAATGACTGTGTCCACTTAGGGAGTCTGGCAGCCATTTGTGGCAGAGCTTGCGCGGTGGGAGCTTTCTATATACTGGAGTTGTGTACACCAGCAACACATTTGTTTCATTCTGTGAAGGCATTTCCAAAAATGACGTTTCAGGAAACTGACTTTAATGTAGACAAATCCATGCCTGTCAAACAGTTGCCAGTCTGCCGCTTTTCTCTATCCTGCCTTCATTGCCACTACCCATATACGCAGCTTTATCTCCTTTGTCTCTACACACCTAGCTCCACTCTTGTCCACCTGGAAAATTTCTCATCACTCAAAGGAACAAAGGACCATTTGCTGAGCCTCCGCCAGGTCCTGGACTCTGCCTCAGGTCCTTCACCTTCTTCATCTTGGGGCATCTCCACCAGCCCCTGCTGTCCTCAAGGTCAGTAAGCTACCATCAATAGTCTCCACTATTTCTTTTTTTTTTTTTAAACAGGATCTCACTCTATTGTCCAGGCTGGAGTGCAATGGCACAATCACGGCTCACTGCAACCTCAAACTCCCAGGCTCAAGCACTCCTCCCACCCCAGTCTCCCAAGTAGCTAGAACTACAGGCATGCACAACTACACTCAGCTGATTTTTTTTTTTTTTTTTTTTTTATAGAGGCGAGAGGGGTCTCATTGTGTTGCCCAGGCTGGTCTCAAATTCCTGGGCTCAAGCGATCCTCCCACCTCAGCCTCCCAAAGTGCTGGGATTACAGGCATGAGCCACTGTGTCTGACTTTGTCTCCACTACCTAACTAAGGAAGGCAGGCTGGTGACTTCACCTCTGAGCCTGGCATCGCAAAAAGCCACTGTGGCACACAGGTGCAGTCAGTGCCATTCCTCAAATGTTTGGTGATCACCTGTCCTAGAGTCTAAATAGGACCTCAGAATGGCCCAGTGCAGCGGCTCTGGTCTCAGCACTAAATGCTGAGATGCAGGCTTTGAGCCTGAGTCAGTGACTCAGCCTTCCCCACTCCACCCAACCCCACTCCTTCTCTTTGAGGGGAAAGTGTTTCCAGTCAGCTTATGTTAGAGAGGACACTAGCAGGCCTGGGCACCAAGCCTGTGCCTTCAGATTTGAATTGCACCCTCACGGCGGCCTGTGCAAGAAGCCCTATTATCAGCATCCCAGCAGTTCCGACTGGCAGGAGTGGACATGAATGATTTCCTCGAGAGAATGCAAAGTACAGAAAGAGCCTACTCTTTTCATTTAAATGAAAACAGCACTTGGGGGCTCTAAAAAGTATATACGCTCATTGTAATGAATGGAAATGAGACAGAAAAGCACACAAAATAACCTGAAATCGCACCGTCGGTGCCAGCCGTGGTTAACACTGTGACAAATGTCCTTCCAGCCACCTCTCTCTGCACACACAGACACACAGACACGCGATTGGTTTCATATAAAAGAGTCATATTATGCGTGTTGCTTCTTTTTTCCTCTACAAAATGTTTGCATCTTTCCATTTCAGTACAGATCTACTTCATGGCGTTTTTTTTCTTGAGACAAGGTCTCACTCTGTCACCCAGGCTGGAGTGCAGTGGTACTATCTTGGTTCACTGCAGCCTCCAACTTTTGGGCTCATACAATCCTCCAACTTTTGGGCTCATACAATCCTCCTGCCTCAGCCTCCCAGGTAGCTGGGACTATAGGTGCGCACCACATCCAGCTAATTTATTTTTTTGTAGAGCCGAGATCTCCCTGTGTTGCCCAGGCTGGTCTCGAACCCCTGGGCTCAGGCTACTCCATCCTTTGCAATGACTACCTAGTGGTCCCTGTCTGCAGGTGCACAGTTGATTTCAGCGGGGCTTTCAGATATCCTATTCCTATCACCACAATACCTAGAATCAGGTGTAAAGCACAAATCTGCTGACTCCATACCAAGATTTACTTCTTCCATTTCTTTTCTACAAGCACTCACTCATCCATGGCTGGCGCTCTTCATGACTTGGTTGTCCCGCCGCCAAGCCTTTCAGTCCTTCACTCATAACAGGGAAGGCCTCCCTGCTGGCACGTGGCCTTCCTCATCCAGAGAGCAGCAGCACATTTGATCATGAACAAATCTCATCACACAAAATGTCAAGCCGCCTGCTCACTGAAAGGCACTGGAGCGTGATACCCTCTACTGAGGTGAGGCGACTGTGCCCTATCTTTTCTCCCCTGATGTAAGGGACTGCGTCAAGTCAGGTCCCTGCACCAGCGGCAGCCCTGCAGAGGCGCTCGTTGTCTTGTGTGCAAGGCTAGAAAATGTGAACACCAAGGAGACTTGGCGGTACCTGCTGTCACCATCGGGGCAGGCAGCAGAGGGGCTCTCAGCACTTGCAGCCCCCAAGAAAGAATGGGGGGACGTTGAGATGCCTGGGTTCCAGGCTTGCTTCTGCCTCTGTCCAGCTCTGCACGGACAGGGTCTGGGTCACCACACCTGACCCAGGCAGCAAGCAAAGGATCACCTGCATCTTCCTTAAGGGAAGAAAGGACAGGAACGTTTTGGTGAAAGGGAGGAAGAAAGGGAAATAATGCTGTAGGAAATAAGAATAAATAAAAAGTTCCTCTTCAAAGCTTTCCTCTTAATTCAATACAAATAAATAGCAGTTTCTTCAAAGGTTAATTTACTTTAAAGCTTTTGCTAATAAGAAGTAGCTGTTAGTCATAATAAAGAAATGAGTGCCTCCTGTGTTCTTAGCTCTTCCACTTTAACCTAGACGTCTGCCCTGACACGCCTGGACAAGCCCAGACAAGTCTTAGGTCAAAGCTTATTCCCCTTTCTTACTTGGAAACGTTACCGCTTCTCTAAGCATTCCTGAAATTACTTCCTCTTTTCCTTTGTTCTCTGCCTTTACTTCTTTAGAAAATTTCCAGATTTTTAGCCTATCCGGTCAAGCGTAGAATGTGAGGTCCCGTTCCGGCCAATGGAAACTGGACGCAGCAGTGGGGCGATTGCGTCAGGTTATGAAAGTTACAAATGTCCCTGTCTCCCCTGTTCGGGGGTATTCTCCTGGCAAGACTGCCGGCGAGCTGCACCCTTCCTGCAGGAAGTTTACTAGCCTTGCTGAGTGATCCATTGTCTCGGTGTGGATTTTCCCCAGCGTTATAAACCTGTTTCCCACAAATGCGTAGAGCAGTCATGCCTGGTACTGCCCCACGACGGTCCTCTGAGGGAGGGATTTAGGTCCCCGTTTCACAAATGAGCAACTCAGTCTCAAAACAGGTCAGTAAATTAACCAAGTCCCCAGAGCTAGTCAGAGAAATGAGTGTGAGGACAACAAACTGGGCCAATACAGCGGCTCACGCCTGTAATCCCAGCACTTTGAGAAGCTGAGGCGGGAGTTCAAGACCAGGCTGGGCAACACAGTGGTCCCCATTCTGCATAAAAAATAAAATATTAGCCAGGTGTAGTGGTGCACACCTACAGTTCTACCTACTACCGAGGCTGAGGCAGGAGGATCGCTTGAGCCTAGGAGTTGGAGGCTGTAGCAAGCCATGATTTTTTCACTACACTCCAGCCTGGGTGACAGCAAGACCCTGTTTCAAAAAAAGAAATCGACATTTGCAAACTTGCAAAGACCCATACCTATGAGCAGTGGTTCCTCTAGAATTCCTAAAACAAAGAGTTTCTGGCTGGCAGTTGGGTTGAAGAAAGATTTGTCTCGAAGGGACATAGGCTGGCGGACACCATTTGCCCCCCACCACCTGCTCCAGGCTACTTCTAGGCACAGCTGCCAATGGACTCTTAAAAATCCTCTCGACTGAAAAGCACAGAAATACAGCCAACAGATACATTCAAATAAAACACTGATGAGCAGGGACAATATGGAAAGAACGAACTAGTAGTAAGAAATCAATCTGCTTAAATAGAAAACTGAAACTGAATGACTCTGGGAGTTACTGTTATAGACAAGAATGGAAGTTTCTGGGTTCAAAGGGAGGATGGAACACACACCTCTAGTATTGCTTCCACCTGGAGCTCTATCTGTGCATGTTTAACTAACATTCAAGAGAGGTGACGGCCAAGCACAGTGACTCCCGACACTTGGGGAAGCCAAGGTGCAAGGATTGCTTGAGCCCAGGAGTTTGAGACCAGCCTGGGCAACATAGCAAGACCCTATCACTACAAAAACTTTCTAAAAATCAGCCAGGTGTGATGGCACACATCTGTAGTCCCAGTGATTTGGGAGAGGCTAAGGCAGGGGGACCATTTGAGCCCAGAAGTTTCAGGGTGCAGTGAGCTATGACTGAGCCGCTGCATTCTACCATTCCAACCTAGGTGACAGAGTAAGAGACCTGTTACAAAAAAAAAAAAAAAAAAAAAAAAAGACTAAGCTTGCCTGATGCTGACAGATGTGGAAAGAGAGAGAAAAAACTGAGCCACGCAGGAGAGGAAGCCAGAATGGGGTGTCTAGGGCTTCCCCAGAAGGGCTTCATAGAGGGGCAGAGAGGTCCCAGCATGGAGAAACTGAAGGTCTCCTCTCACCCCACATTCCCAGGGCTGCAGAAGAGTCAGTGGGCAAGACAACAGGTGGGGGCATCCTGTGGTCCAGCCGATGTCTGCTTTTGTGTCGTCTCTCTTTGTGACTTATCCTGCCTGACACAAAAGTAAGCAAAGCAGCTTCATATTGTCTAACTTGCTTTTAATATTTTACTTTAAATGTCATAACTAGTTAGTTTTCTGTGTTTTAAAATGTCCACATCGACCTCCTGTTTCACCCTCCCGGTCCTGTTCCCAGTGCTTATTCTCCTGGGCCCCTTTGCCCCGGGGCGTGACGGTGCCTCCCCACCTTTGGCTTGTGTGACATTACGCAGTCCAGCCTCCCTCCTCCTCCTCTCTCCTTCCTACATGGACACACTCCGCTCAGCTGTGAATCTATTCGTGACAACCATGTCCCCTCTGCATGGGCACCAGTCACCCATTTCTACTTGTGGTGTTGACATTTCTGCCATCATGTCCCACTGTTTCCTCAAAGTCATCTAAAATTAAACTCCGCTCCCTCCATCCCCACCAAAACCACTGCCCTTCTGGACTTTGACTGCCGTTAATGGCTTCAGCATCCTCCCAACCACCCAAACTCCGGGCTTTTAGCCACTTTGGACTTTGCTCCCTTCCTCACCCTGCATATGTAGCTCATTACTAAGCTCTTTCGTCAATTTTTCTCCAATATTCATGAGTTCTCACTGCCTTGACCACTTCTTTTGACGTACAGTAGTCAGGATGTTCAGAGGTACACAGTGATGCTTCCATGCATACAATGTAAGTGATCAGAGGAGGGTAATTAGCACATCCACCATCATCATGCTGAGAGCACTGAATATCCTCCTCCTCGCTACTTGAAACTGTATTAACTAAGTCATCCCACAGCGCTACAGAACATTACGTTCCTCCTATCTATCTGGAATTCTGTATCCTTTAACAAGTCTCTCCCTGCTCCTCCTAACTGATCTATCTGCCTCTATTTTCTCTCTCCTGTAATATAACTTGTCAGATTAACCTTCCTGTAAGAATCATAAAAGCAACAATAGCCAGCATTTATCACTTAGAACCTGCCAAGCACCATTTTGAGATCTCTACAGAGAGTCATACACTCAACAGCAAAACTCATCGTGTTCCTTTTTATTTTTTTGAGATGGAGTCTTGTTCTGTTGCCTAGACTAGAGTGCAGTGGTGCCATCTCAGCTCACTGTAACCTCCACCTCTCAGGTTCAAGTGATTCGCCTGCCTCAGCCCCCAAAGTAGCTGGGAATACGGGAGCACACCACCACGCCTAGCTAATTTTTGTATTTTTAGTAGAGACGCAGTTTCCCCATGTTGGCCAGGCTGGTCTCGAACACCTGACCTCAAGTGATCCACCTGCCTTCGCCTCCCACAGTGCTTGTATTACAAGCGTGAGCCACTGCACTCAACCTACTCTTATTTTATAGATGAGAAAACGCGAGGCACAGAGAGGTTAAGTAGCTTGCTCAACAACACACAGCTAGGATGTCGGTCGGAGGATGACCCAGGAGGTCCCCACTGCCTGCAAAATGAACTGCATTCTCCCGTGTCCCCACCTCCCTCTCTCTGCTTGGAGGCACTGATGTCAGCAAGATGCCCAGTGTGTGCCTCTCCTGTGCCCCCAAACACAACTCAGTTACCCCCTTCCCAACTCCCCTCCAGGGCTATCGGGGCGCAGCATGGTCCTTCGAGCATCGCTGAGGCTACTCCCTAGCACCACAGGGGTGCAAAGTGGTACGTTCTTTTTTGGGGTGCGGGGAGGTATGTGCTGCGCAGGGCATGGACTTGATGGGACTATTTTGGCATGGAAGACGTTTTAAGGTGGATCCAGTCATATCAAAATGTAAAGGCACTTTTACCTTTTAGGTTTTATGCTGTGTTTAATTGACAGAAAATATCCTCAATAGACTTCCTTAACCCTCAACTCTATCCCTATCCCTCAACCGCTCTCAACCCCCCAGATGCTCAGGGGATAGAGGAGGGGTCTGTGATCTTCTCTATCTCTACCTATTTTGATTTGAAACAAAATCAAACATGCATCCACATGGGACAAAATTCTGAAAGGAGAAAGGACATATGAAAAATCAGTCTCCTTTATACCCCATCTGCTGCCACCCCGCCCCTCCAAAGGCAGCCACTCATCTTTTCAGAGCGTCTATATCCAGTGAATGTCAAGCATATCAATACACACGCTGATATTTTTGAAGATGAAAGTGCACTCGTGTGTTTTCTGACATTACGATGATTGAGACATGAATATTAAAAATTATCCTAATGTCAACATGGCGACATTGACATGTCCCACACTTCCCCTCCAGCTCTTTGTAAAAGGGACGAGGTCTTACACATTCTGCGCCTCTGCTCTCCAATGCCTTCATGCCCCCTGCGCCCAGTCTTTGTCCAGGCAGGGTCTGTGCTCAGAGCAGACACTCAGTGATATGATTTGAAGGAGGCTCAGACAAAACCCTGGTCTAGAGCGAGGGTGGGAACCAAGTGAGTGGTAGAGAAGGAAGAGCCATGAAAAGAGAGCAGAGAGATGGAGTGAGCCCAGGAGGGGAAGCGGAAGTGAGGGGGAAGAGGGAATGGCGTTGGCTACCTGGCACTCTCCTCCCCTCTCCATCAAGGCACTGATGAGCCCTCCACAGCCCACTGTGGGAAAGTCCCCAGCCACCTGCTGCTGGGGGGCCCATTCATTCAAGCCCAACCACCTGAGATCAGGGGGCTGCCACTTAGCCCACTTTCCCTGTGGTTTATTCACTTTACAGAATTAGACTCAGCTCAACTTACCAGGCCCCAGTCTCTAACCATTCTTACCATCCCTGAGAGAAAATTACTTCTTTGATGATTCACAGGGAAGGAGCCATAAAGCACTGAGTCACCGATGCCCCCTCCTACCCTGCTCAGTAGTTTCTGCTTTGTATTTTCCTCTCTAGAGACAATTTCAGGTCTGTTTCTGTGGTCGTGGCCTCATACAATGGCTGCCAGCTGAACCAAAGTCGACAGTAACCTTTTCCCCAACTCATTGTTTACCTGAAACTGGCTGTCACTGATAAATGCCTTGCCTTGCCTGGCTACTAACCACCGTGGAAAAGAAAAGAAAATCAGATCAACAAGAGAACAGATCTGTGCTTGGCTGAGGCCCACGCTGTTTCTAAATAATAAGAAGTTCATGCCCCTGACTGAGCCTGTGAAGAAACCTTTCTCTAACCATGTTTGAAAATTGTTGAAGAATAATTTTGAATGTTGTGACTTGAAAAGGCCCCCACAAAGGGGAAATGCAATACTCCTTTAAGACATATGTTTTTGTCTAAAAAAATGCCCCACAATTGACACGCAAAAAAAAAAAATAATAATAACAAATTGAAACCAGAGACAGACCTTACACCCATCACAAAAATTAACTCAAAATAGATCAGACGTAAATGTAAAACACACAGCTGTAAATCTCCTAGAGGAAACCATTTAGATGACTCTGAGTATGGCAAAGACCTTAAAGATACAACACCAAAGACACAGATCCATGAAAGAACACATTGATTAACTGGACTTGATTAAAACAAAAAACTTCAACTCTGTGAAAGGCACGCTATCAAGAGAGTAGGAAGAAAAACCACAGACTGGAAGAAAATACTGCAAACGACATATGTGATAAAAGATGTATGTCCAAAACATACAAAGAGCTCTTAAAAGTCAACAACAGAGGCCAGGTGCAGTGGCTCACACCTGTAATCCCAGCACTTTGGGAGACTGAGGTGGGCGGATCACAAGGTCAGGGGTTGGAGACCAGCCTGGTCAATATGGTGAAACCCCATCTCTACTAAAAATACAAAACTTAGCCGGGCGTGGTGGTGGGCTCCTGTAGTCCCAGCTATTTGGGAGGCTGAGGCAGGAGGGAAGCAAAGGTTGAATCCGGAAAGCAAAGGTTGCAGTGAGCCAAGATCATGCCACCGCACTCCAACCTGGGCAACAGAGCAAGATTTCATCTCAAGAAAAAAAAAAAAAAAGCAACAACAACAACAACAAACTCAACAGTAAGAAAATAAAAAACCTAATTTTAAAAATGGGCCAGTCTGTGCTGGACGTGGTGGCTCACACCTGTAATCCCAGTACTTTGGGAGGCCAAGGTGGGTGAATCACTTAAGCCCAGGAGTTCAAGACCAGCCTGGGCAAAATGATGAAACACTATCTCTACAAAAAAATATTAACAAGTTAGCCAGGTGTAATGGCACATGCCTGTAGTCCTAGCTACTCAGGAGGCTGAGGTGGGAGGATCACCTGAGCCTGGGAGGTCAAGGTTGCAATGAGTCATGATTGTACCAGTGCACTCCAGCATGGGTGACAGCAAAACCCTGTCTCGAAATAAAATGGGGGCCAAAAACTTAGACACATGTCACTAAAGAAGAGATATAAATGGTAAGCAAGCATGTAGAAAGATGCTTCACATTACGTCTTTCGGAAAATGAAAATTACAGCCATGAGATATGTACCTATTAGAGTGGCCAAAATCCAGGACACCAAAAACATCAAATGTTGATGAGGATGTGGAGCAGCGGGAACTCCTATTCACCGCAGATGGGAAAGCAAAGCCTATGGTCAATCCCCTCCAGCAGTCGCGCCCCTTGGTATTTACCTAAATGAGATGAAAACTTACGTCCTTACAAAAATCTGCTCATGAATACTTACAGCACCTTCATTTAGAATTGCCAAAAATTGGAATCTACCAAAACGAACTTCAGTAGGTGAATGGATAAACTGCAGTATATCCGACAGTGGAATATTATTCAGTGTTAAAAAGAAATGAGCTATCAAGCCACGAGAAGATGTGGAAGAAACTTAAATGCATATCTGAGTAGAAGCAGCCAATCTGAAAAGACCAAATAGTATGATTCCAAGTATATGACATTCTGGAAAAGGCAAAAGTATGGAGACTGTGCAAAGATCAGTGGTTGCCAAAAGTTAGCGGGAAGAGAGGGATGAACAGGTGGAGCACAGAGGCTTTTTAAGGTAGTGAAACTCCTCTATATGATACTACAGTGGCGGACACAGGTCATGATATATTTGCCTAAACTCATAGAATCTGCAGTACCATGTGCGACCCCTAATGTAAACCATTGACTCTGGTGATAATGAAGGTGTCCACGTAGGTTCATCTATTACAGCAAATGCCCCACTCGTGTGTGGGATGCTGAGGATGGGGAAGGTTATCAGTGTAGGGGCCAGGGGCATATGGAGACTCTCTTTGCTTTCTGCTCAATCTTGCTGTGAACCTAAAGCTGCTCTAAAAAATAAAATGTATTTTAAACATCATAAGGGAAAATACTTTAGGGATAAATCAGGCTAGGTATAGTGGCTTACAGTTGTAATCCTAGCACTTTGGTGGGGGGCCCAAGTGGGAGGATCACTTGGCTCAGGAGTTTGGGACCAGCCTAGGCAACATATTGGGACCTCATCTCTACTAAAAAAAAAAAAAAAAGCCAAGTGTGGTGGCACACACACCTGTAGTCCCAGGTACTCAGGAGGCTGAGGTGGGAGGATGGCTTGAGCCCAGGAGATAGAGGCTGCGGTGAGCTAGAAATCCCATTCCCTTCAGTCATCACCCCCTTATGCTTACAGCCCCTTATCTGTACATCACTGCATTCCAGCCTCAGTGACAGAGCAAGACCCCATCTCAAAAATTTAAAAAAAGAATAAATTAATACTCAAGGTCATGTGATTAAAAAAAAGACGCCAAGTGGATAAAGGAGTGGGGACAGGGAGCGGGGATTGGTCAGGTACAGGCAGGGCTGATAAAGATTCCTGTTTGCTTTACCATGTTCAATTAATTTAACAGCAAAATGCCAAGTTTAAAAGAATGGGTGTTCCTGAGCAGTCCTTGGTATTTCCAAGAAAACCCCAAATGCATATCCCAGCAATAGACGACCACAGGGCTCCTTCAAGTTTAGGCCCAGGCCCAGGCCCGGGCCAGGGAAGCCATTCTCCAGGCAGCCCAGGCTCCATCGGGACCCTGTCTTTGGCCCTGTTGGAATGTGCGTGTGTCCTGCCCCAGCACTGACTTGTAGCACAGCCAGTGCTGTGCGAGCAACGGGTTTTCTCCTTGTATTTTTCCCTTGTTCCTTCCCCATTCTAATAGGCTCTGTGCTTAGTCTCAGGATGTAAACTTTTATCACGAGTTTTTTTGCTTGAATTAACAAGTGGATTACCTAGACTGTAAAAGACATCAGGGAAACAGAAGATGGAACTCAGAAGGAATCAGATGCTGAGTGGAGTAAGGCCCAACGCCAGGCCCATCAGTTGCTCGTGTCTTGATGGGCACCCGGGACCAAAGGCTTCCAACTCCAGCTGTACATTTAAATCACCTGGGCAGCTGCACGTCTCCACAGGGTCAGGCACGGATTACTCACACATCCAAGGCTAAGCCAAGAGAGCCAGTGCAGCCGTTAGGGAATGAAAAAGGACCTGGCCAGCAAATAGCGCAGATTTCACTAAAATATGCAGACAAATATGTGTGTATCTGTTTGTATGCATATCAGGTATTTATTATGCATGAAGTACATACATAACATGCATAGATACACACTCATGGACACACATGGACACAGGAAAAGATCAGAAAAAGGTCTGCAGGGTATGTACCTTTAGTCAAAATGCAAAATCAAATATTTTCAGTTTTCATCATTATCATATTAATAAGCAAAATGACCGCAATGTAGTCCCAGGTGGTATGTTTACTTGGATGACAAGTTATGCACATAACTTTTTGTTCTGTTTCTTTAAAGTATTCTCTTGTTATTTACTCTTGTAAAATTATACACAGAGTTACACACTAATAATTATATTGGATTTGTTCCAGCCATCTGAATCTGGAATGTAAGCTATAAATATATTTATAGTCATTTTGTCTCTCTTTTTTTTTTTTTTGAGACGGAGTCTGTCACTGTCGCCCAGGCTGGAGTGCAGTGGCGCGATCTCCACTCACTGCAACCTCTGCCTCCTGTGTTCAAGTGATTCTCCTGCCTCAGCCTCCCCCGTAGCTGGGATTACAGGCACCCGTCACCACGCCTGGGTTTTTTGTATTTGTAGTAAAGGCAGGGTTTCACTATGTCGGCCAGTCTGGTCTTGAACTCCTGACCTTGTGATCCACCGGCCTCGGCCTCCCTCCCAAAGTGCTAGGATTACAAGCATGAGCCACTCTACCTGACCCTAATTTTTTCTTTTTTAAAAAACAGCTTTATTGGAATATAATTCAAACACCATACAATTCACCCATTTAAAGTACACAATTCAGTGGTTTTCAGTATCTTCAGAGGCTTGTGCAACCATCACCACAATTTTTTAAAAATTTCACCTCCACAAACAAAAACCCCATACCCTTTAGCCATCACCCACTTATCCCTGCCAGCCCTAAGCAATCACAAATCTCCTTTCTGTCTCTATAGACTTGAAGGTTCTGGACATTTCATATAACGGACTCATATGTGGTATTTTGTTACTGGCTTCTTTCACTTAGTGTGTTTTTGAGGCTCATCCACCTTTGTAGCATGTACCAGCACTTCATTCCTTTTTAAGGCTGAGTAATATTCCCTTCTAGGAATATACCACATTGTTTATACATTTATATTTTGAGGGACACTTGTTTTACCTTTTGTCTGACGTGAATAACACTGCAATGAATACTGGTGTACAAGGATCTGTTAGAATCTATGTTTTCAGTTCTTTGTGGTATGTACCTAGAAGTAGAATTGCTAGGTTCTATGGTAACTCTATGCTTAGCTTTCTGGGGAATCATCAAACTGGTTTCCACAGTGACTGCACTATTTTACATTCCTGCCAGCAATGAGTTCCACTTCTCCACATCCTCACCAATACTTGTTAATATCCCTCGTTATTATGACGTTTACTATAGCCACCTTAGTGGGTATAAACTGGTATCTCATTTTGATTTTGATCTGTATTTCCCTGATGTCTAATGATGTTGAGCATCTTCAAATGCTTGTTGGCTTTTTTCGGGAAAATGCCTCTTCAAGTTCTTTGCGTATTTTTTAATTGGGTTGCTTGTGATTGTGTCCATTTTTAATTAATGGTTATTGCTTTTAATCCAATTGGCCATATCAGTAAGGCCCAGAGGTTCCTTAAATTTTATGCCCCCCATTGCAGTGACTTCAGCAAGAAGACACGTCTATTTTGGACTTTGCTGCTGCCTTGCATTGCTCTGTTGCCCTTAACTACAAAGTCTGTTATTCTTATGTCATTTGGAGACTCAGGAAAGACTGAGATTCTGGGGCATGAACTCAGCTCTGGATCAAGCAGACCTGGTGGACATCTACTGAATATTCCACACCAAAACAACAGAATATACATTCTTCTCATCACCACGTGGCACTTACTCTAAAATTGAATCACATAATCAGAAGTAAAACACTCAGCAAATACAAAAGAACTGAAATCATAATAGTCGTTCAGACCACAGTGCAATCAAATTAGAACTCAAGATTAAGAAACTCACTCAAAGCCACACAACTACATGGAAATTGAACAACCTGCTCCTGAATGACTCCTGGGTAAACAATGAAATTAATGCAGAAATCAGTAAGTTATTTGAAACTAATGAGAACAAAGAGACAATGTACCAGAATCTCTAGAATGCAGCTAAAGCGGTGTTAAGAGGGAAATTTATAGCACTAAGTGCCCATATGAAAAAGCTAGAAAGATCTTAAATCAACAATCTAACATAGTATTGGAAGTTCCGGCCAGAGCAATCAGGCAAGAGAAAGAAATAAAGGGTATTCAAATAGGAAGAGAGGAAGTCAAATTATTTTTGATTGCAGATGGTGTGATCCTGTAACTAGAAAACCCCATCTTCTGGGTCCAAAAGCTTCTTAAGCTGATAAGCATCTTCAGCAGTCTCAGGATACAAAATCAATGTGCAAAAATCACCAGCATTCCTATAAACAAACAACAGGCAAGCAGAGAGCAGAATCATTAATGAACTCCCATTCACAATTGCTACAAAGAGAATAAAATACCTAGGAATACAGCTAACAAAGGTAGTGAAGGACCTCTTTAAGGAGAACTACAAACCACTCCTCAAGAAAATCAGAGAGGACATAAACAAATGGAAAAACATTTCAAGCTTATGAATAGGAAAATGGCCATACTGCTCAAAGCAATTTATAGATTCAGTGCTATCCCCATTAAACTACCACTGACATTCTTCACAGAACTAAAAAATACTATTTTAAAATTCATATGGAGCTGAAAGAAAAGCCTGAATAGCAAAGATGATCCTAAGCAAAAAGAGCAAAGCTGGAGGCATCATGCTATCTAACTTCAAACGATGCTGTACTACAAGGTTACAGGAACCAAAACAGCATGGTACTGTCACAAAAACAGACACACAGACCAGTGGAGCAGAGCAGAGAACTCAGAAATAAGACTACACACCGACAACCATCTGATCTTTGACAAACCGAACAAAAACAAGCAATGGGAAAAGGATTCCCTATTTAATAAATGGTGCTGGAAGAACTGCCCAGCCATATGCAGATTTAAACTGAACCCCCTCCTTACATCTTACACAAACGTTAATGCAAGATGGACTAAATACTTAAATGTAAAACCCAAAACTATAAAAACCCTCTAGGCAATACCATTCAGGACATAGGCATGGGCAAACTTTTATGATGAAAACGCCAAGACCTATTGCAACAAAAGCAGAAGTTGACAAATGGGATCTAATTAAACATAAGAGCCTCTGCACAGCAAAAGAAACAACCTACAGAAAATGTTTGCAATCTATCCATTTGACAGAGGTCTAGTATCTAAAGCCTACAAGGAACTTAAACAAATATACAAGAAAAAAAAAACATTAAGAAATGGGCAAAGGACATGAACAGACACTTCTCAAAAGATAACATTCATGCAGCCAACAAACGTATGAAAAGCAGCTCAACACCACCGATTACAGAAATGCAAATCAAAACCACAATGAGATACCATCTCACACCAGTCAGAATGGCGATCATTAAAAAGTCAAGAAACAACAGATGCTGGCGAGGTTGCAGAGAAAAAAGGAACACTTTCACACAGCTGGAATGTAAATTAGCTCAACCGTTGTGGAAGACGGTATGGCGAGTCCTCAAAGATCTAGAAGCAGAAACACCATTTGACCCAGCAATCCCATTACTGAGTATATACCCAAAGGAATATAAATCATTCTGTTATAAAGACAGATGTGCGTAGATGTTCATTGCAGCACTATCCACAACAGCAAAGACATGGAATCAACCCAAATGTCCATCAATGATAGACTGGATAAAGAAAATGTGGTACATACACACCATGAAATACTATGCAGCCATAAAAAGGAACGAGATCATGCCCTTTGCTGGGACGCAGATGGAGCTGAAGCCGTTATCCTCAGCAAACCAATACCAGAAAACCAAATAATTCTCACAAGTGGGAGCTGAATGATGAGAACACGTGGACACATGGTGGGGAACAACACACCTTGGGGCCTGTTGGGGGAGGGTAGAGGGAGGAAGAGCATCAGGAAGAAGAGCTAATGGATGCTGGGCTTAATACCTAGGTGATGGGTTGATCTGTGCAGCAACCCACCACGGCACATGTTTACCTATGTATCAAACCTACACATCCTGCACTTGGACCCCAGAATGTAAAATAAAAGTTGAAAAATTAAGGAAAAAAAAAGGGAAAAGAACAGACTCCAGGTAACCATTGGTCCAAGAGAGATGAAAATATACATGGAGCAGAACTGATTCCGACAGTCCAGAGCCCAGTTCAACACCTGCTGGCCTGAAGCACAGCTACTCAAGCTGATTCACAGTCCTAGGCGGGTAGTAACGTTTGTTGTTAGACACCACTGAGATTCTGGGTTTGTTATGAAGCAAAAGCCAACTAAAAACATTCTTCACTTTAAAAAAAAAAGACAGATTCACTCTGGGTACCACTGTAAGACACCTAGTCAAAGCATCATTTCTTGAACAGAGTTTGATGCAAGGAAGATTGTTAATTTGTGACTTAAAAGGTCCAAACCTTCCCTTTCAATAAAGCATGGACAGTGGCCACTTTTGCATAATACAACTATGAATAGTTTGTCCTATTCCTATTGTTCAAAATGCCAGCTTTAAAGACTATATACGGCCGGGCGCGGTGGCTCATGCCTGTAATCCCAGCACTTTGGGAGGCCGAGGCGGGTGGATCACGAGGTCAAGAGATCAAGACCATCCTGGTCAACATGGTGAAACCCCGTCTCTACTAAAAATACAAAAATTAGCCGGGCATGGT
>PVKV010023874.1:0-32511 GCA_004027835.1 Alouatta palliata
GGGGAAGAGGGGAAGGGAGGGAGTTCTTAATTTACAAAGAGAACTGAGCTTTTGCCAAAAGGAAATGAACACACCCAACTAATGAAAGTTTGTGTCTCCTTTATTTGACCCCCATTACTGTATTTTCCTATACTAACTACCTCCTACGATGCTGTTCATAATTATTCCATCTGAAGCTCTGCCACAGGTCTCACATGAGCTGTATCTCCAACAGTGACAGCCCTGTATGTTTACATATGATGATAAGGACTTCCAGTGAGGCACTACTTGGCATCCATGAAAGAGTTCAAAGAGGAAAACTGCATAGTCTGTACCTGAAAGTTAAATTTTAAAAAGAATGCACATTTCTTTGAATGTTCATTCTCATAATACTTGGTTCATTTCAGAACTTCAGAAGCAGGACACCTAAATGAAACTCACTAACACAAAACATCAACACTGCTACCAAAATGCGCTTTAAAACAACCACTGTCAGAACACATTAGTATTAATTAGAACTAAAGGCTGTACTCTGACCAACAAAATGCTCTACTACCCCCAAATATGCATGGAAAAAAATATATAGTAGACAGCCTATCTTATTTTCATGTTAATAGCAAAGTCAAATGCAGAAACAAACAAAAAAAAAGACCAGATATAGGGAAAATAACCTTAAACACTTTTAAGTTTTTGTGTTTAATAAAAAACTCCTCATACAAAATCCACAAGAGTTTCCCAGGATGACGCTATATCCATTGGTAGTCCAGCAGAAAATAAGTGTAACATTCGATGCTGGAATAATCGGAGAAGATTTAACTAAGGGACTGAATAGATTTGTAGACAGGGTACAGAAAAACCTAAGGAGAGACAGAGTGGTGCACCAGGCCAGCTAACAGCTGAGTTGTCAATAGTCTAGTTCTAAAAGGACTAGAGAGGAGAGTAATTCCTCGAACTGCGGGACAGAGCAACAGTATGCTGTGAGGCAACCCCAAGAGAATGCTGCAGCCCTGGGCCCTCACCCTCCTCCCCTTGCAATTTCCTGTGTGGGCTCCACCAGAAGCCAGAGGGAAAGGGGGCCTGTGGTGGTGGCCCATACAGACCTGCAACCCTGGGCAGACAGGTGGAGACCAAGGCAAAGTGGACTTGGAGGCACAAAGTGCAACTAACAGGCACAAACACTATTCAGTATATTAAACTAGTCCACACCATCTGTCTTGATGGATTAAACCAACAAAAAAGCACGTACAACCAGTAACCACCTTTTCTCTCCAGTATGTTCTTATTCTGTATTAAAATATAAAACTATAGCTGACTTTTTCTAAAAAAAGAGAAAGCAGCTATTAGAAAAAGGATTCTGGATTACCATATCTGAGCTTTAAAGAAGTAAACACTGTCTTGCCTAAGGCACCTGAGGAAGACACACTGAGAAATGTTCAAAAAACTTACCAAGAAATTTCCAAATATCTAAAGAGAGAAAGAAGAATCCCATTCCCCACCTGAAAGGCTGGAGCAGCCACAAGCAGCAGTCTCTTCTCAGATTCCTGTTTTATTCTCTTACAGATAAAGAAGAAAACCAGTGTGCTGAAGACACAGTGGCCCCTCTTGGTTTTCTGCCCCCAAAAAGAGAACACTGGATTCTGCAGTCATTGACACAGGAAGCATTTGCAACAATCAAACAAACAATAATGACCACACACATACATATAAAAAAAGATAAAGAGCCTGCCCATTCTGAAAGTAAGGGAAATAGAGGTAAAAAAAGAAAAAAAAAAAAAAAAAAAAAAAGATAAAGAGCCATTTGATGGAATTATATTAATGACTTATGTTTTGGTCATTAGTTACAAGCCATTAGTTCAGATGTCAAACCCCACAAGATTCTGAAGAACTTTCCCATAATATATAGGTATTCTATGTTCTGCTTCTTGATGGTCCCTCGAAAAATAAACTCAGGAATTCATGGGAAGTGAAAGTTTGCATCCTTCATTCTGTCAGTGTAATCATTGTCATTCTCTCATTCAAATAAATCCAAGAATACAATTCACTAGTAATGTACATTCATATTCATCTTAAAATTCAAGCTGTAATCATAAGATAACCACTCCAAAAAAAAAAAAAAAAAACAAATCGGTATAAACGATTTCAGCATCTCAAAGGAAAAGAACATTTAAACAGAAACCACAAGCATGAACCATACTTACGCAACTGTTAGTCACAATAGCCAGAAAGGAGGGTCACACGCAGCAACAGAGCAATATTTTTTGTAGAATTATTTTAAGATTAAAAAAAATCTGAATCCAATGCTTTGAATGTGTAACAAATGAGCTATCGTGTAACCATAATCTTGGTCCCCAGGTGGATGGGGGAGGGGACAATGCTTTACAAACCCATAAAGAATCAAACACACTTTACAAATAAATACCCATAAAATAGATTTAGAGGAGAGAAAATTCACAACAAGAAATGAGAGGATTTATTGAGAAATCACCCTATGACTCTGCTTTTTAAGTTAATTTAGAAACATCACTTTGGAAATGAATCTAATATGCATCCATTTCTGCAGCTAATGCACAGTTTAAGTGGCTTGAGTCAGAGAGGGAAAGACAAGCATCTCATCCAGAATTTCTGGCTGTGGTCCAATTATTAGAAAAAGTGAAAGACACTTAGTGACATTTTTCAGTTAACTGCTTCAGAATATGTTGGAAGACTGCTTCTTTGAGACGCCACTTGGGCTGGAGTACAGTAGTGCAATCATGGCTCACTGCAACCTCAATATCCTGGACTCAGGAGATTATTCAACCTCAGCCCCCCAGGTAGGTGAGACTTACAGGCACACGCCATCACATTCAGCTAAATTTTGTATTTTTTATAGACATGGGGTCTCCCTATGTGGCCCAGACTGATCTCAAACTCCTGGGCTCAAGTGATCCTCCCACCCAGCCTCCCAAAGTGCTGGGATTACAGGCGTGAGCCAAAGTGCCCAGCCTGGAAGATTATTGAAGATGTTAGTTGATTATTTCCAGGAATTCTACTTATTTTAATGAAAAAAATGTAATGAATGTAATCGGAAACCTGTGATAGGAAATCTTGCAACAGGGTGGCTTTCATTATGACTATAACTGTGACAGTACTATGCACATGTCCTGCATATGGGCAAAAGTAAAAGAAATTAGAAATGTTCAATGTTGCTGATTCAGGATGTCTTTAAAGAAAACAAAAAATAAAAATATTCTATGTTCTGCTTCTTGATGGCCCCTCGAAAAATAAACTCAGGAATACAATTCTTGGAATTCATGGGAAGTGAAAGTTCAATGTTATAACATGGCTATGAAATAAAAAATTAAGATGGGAATTAGACATTCACAAAAACAGAGCAGCAGCTAAGATTGGGCTAAACTGCATATGTTGAAAGTCTTATCCTTCATTCTGTCATTTTTATAGATTCATTCACTAAGCAGATATTTACTGAACATGTACTACATACAAGTTATGGTGCTAGGCAATGGGGGATACAGGTGTGAATAAGACAAAATTCCCTACCTTCACAGAGCTTGGGATTGTGAAGAGGGTTCCAATGCAAATTGATAAATTGTATCAGTGAGAAGATGATATTTGAGCAATACTTCAGAGAAGGGAGGGACCAAGCCATGCAGACTGGGGGAGGGGTGTTCTGGGAAAAGGATCATGGAACCTGGGGGACCCAGGGCATTAATGTGCCTTACTGTGTTGGTATAAAGTGGGCAAGGGTCACAGAGGTAAGAGAGGAAGTCAAAGATGGGGTTAAGGGTTGAGGCAGGGAGTGATCACATAGCATTGCTCACCATGGTAAGCATATTAAATTTTAATGGAAATGAGATGGGAAGCCAAAAAGGGGAGATTCAGAGCAGAGAAGTATACAATGTGATTAATGGTTTTAAAGCTGTCACGCTGGCTGCTGAATAAAGAATAGAGAGTAATAGTGGAACTGTGAAACACACTGGCATAGCCAGGCCAATGACTTACAGTAGTTGGACCAGAGTAACAGTGATGAGTATGGTCAGAAGTGGGCATCCCAGAGATTCTAGAGCCAACAGAACTGAAGTGATTGGGTATGTGATTAAACAGAAATCGAGCGAGCAATGATGATTCCCAGAGTGTTTGGCCTGAGCAACTGGAAAAACAGAATTGCCACTAAATGAGGTGGAGAAGCCTTTCAGGGGTACTTTCTGGGCTTGTTAACGCTTGTGTAGCCCATCAGACATCCAAGTGGACATGTCAAATAATCAGCCTTGATTTCATGGCAGGAGTTTGTAGGTTCCAAGGAAAAGTCCAGGCTAAAGATAGAAATTTTAGTAGTCATTAGTCACTGGTATATGGATAATATTTAAAGTTACAAGATGCCTCTGTAAAACCTTCAAGATACTTCATGGCCCAGCTCCATTCACCCTTCTAAACACACTACACCTCAAACCACTCAGAAGTGACTGTCAAAAACACCTAACCACATCTAGCCCCATCTTTACTCAGGCTGCTTTCTCCTTCCAAATATGTACTTCCAAAACACCATCCAATCTTCACCAGGTCAAATATTAGTTCTCTCAAAAGCTGTTCAGATTTAGGCCATGTTGGAATTAAATTCTCCCCCATTCTGTAAACCTGATTACCTTGTACTATTTTACAGCATCTGTCAGTGATAAAAGCCCAGCCTGTCCTAAATTTAAGTGCTGAAAAGGGGTCTTTGTGAGCTTCTCACACCCCCAGCATAGGTCCTTCCATGATAGCAAACTGCAACCTGACAGTTGATAACCGTACTATTAACAGGCAGCTTCCAAAGGAAGCTGGAAATGTAAAACTAGTCCTTTCCTTGTTCTTCAAAGGCTATACCTTGGATGCAGGGCATAGCCACCAAGACTAAGGCTACAGTAAGGTCAAAGGAATATTCACAAATCATTGTACCATTCAAGGAAAGAAAACAAAAGCAGATAGTTTATTCTTGAGACAGTCAAGTGGATTATTTTCCATATTTTTGTTCCGTCTCTTAAGGGTTAAAAATAATCAAATTTTACCAATGGAATAGCATAATATGTGTCAAATGCAATTAGGGTAATGACTTCTTAGTGACTAGACAGTAACAATCATTTTCTCTCTTTTGAATTAAATGGAATGTAACCCCCAACCTCAAAGTGGCAGGCATCTCCAAGTGCCCATCATAGTAGTAGTGAGAAGACAATACAGTAAAAATGACTGCTTCAGAGGAAGGTCATTTTCTTTCATTACCTAATGCTTTATTATGCAACCCCCTGAACCCCTCACAGGAAATCTGAAGCCCCTGAAACAAACCGTCTTAGGCAGATGTATGAACACCTGTTTTGTAAAGCCTAAGCAGTAGAAAGAGATAATGTGCTTCTTGCATATTTTTACCAATAAGACAATATAGGGTAAGCTGCATTCTAGCAAATTAATAAAATACCTTTGAAGGAATAAAGAAAATTTAAAATTTTTCCAAATTAAAAAAGAACCTCATAGAAAATTCTACTGTTCTACAACTTTTTGGCACGTTAATTTCAGCAAGGTTAAATCAAGAATTTCAAATTGTGCCCCTTTTTATAAGTTCAACATTTAATTCTTAAAACAGAGAAAGACAGATAGCAAAATCAAAGAGACTCTGTCTTAGTACATTTGGGCAGCTTTAACACAGCAAATTACAGATAATTTACAAACAGTAGAAATTTACTGTTCACAGTTTTAGATGCTGCCAAGTGCAAGATCAAGGGGCCAGCAGATCTGGTGTCTGGTGAGGGCCCATTCTCTGCTTCAAAGATGGTGCCTTGTTTTGTATCCTCACATGGCAGAAGAGATGGAAGGAATGGAGAAGACAAATTTGCTTCCTCAAGCCCGTTTGGTAGGACACTAATCCCATTCATAAGGGTGGAGCCCTCAATGCCTAATAATTTCCTACAGGCCCCACTTCTTAATACTAATATATTGGGGTTTAAGTTTCAACACTAATTGTGGAGCGACACAAATACTCAAACCATAGCAGATACAATAATAAATACAAACAATGCTAATGTTTTTTAATGTCAAAAGGCATTCATAAATTGGTCCAATACCTCTGCCACCTCATTATAAGCACTGATCTTACCAACAGCATGTGGCATATCGTAACAGTATTACAAGTAGCCAGGAAATGATTTACTCTTCTGTTACTGTCTTCGACAATGCTTTATGAAAATGCGAAAATATAGGCCGGGTGCAGCAGCTCACGCCTCTAATCCCAGCACTTTGGGAGGCTGAGGCAGGCAGATCACCTGAGGTCGGCAGTTCAAGACCAGCCTGACCAACATGGAGAAACTCTGGCTCTACTAAAAATACAAAATTAGTCAGGCGTGGTGGCACATGTGTGTAATCCCAGCTACTCCGGAGGCTAAGGCAGGAGAATGGCTTGAACCCAGGAAGCAGAGGTTGCAGTGAGCCAAGATGGTGCCATTGCACTCCAGCGGGGCAACAAAAGTAAAACTCCATTAAAAAAAAAAGAGAGAAAAATATGAAATGTACTATATCATAAACAAAGAACGGTCCTGGTCTCTGAACTGCAAACAAATTCGATAGAACACAATTGAAAAAGAAACGCAGAAAGCGCAGTTACTCCTAAAGGAGTGCTTAAACCCTGACTGTTATCTCGTTCCCTGCTCTCAACCCACATACTATCTTTTCCATCTATATTAACAGTAATATGTGTCCATTAAAACTGCATAAACTATAAGAAACTCTGACATTAGTGTGGCCTAAAGGATGTCAAATACAACTTTTTATTTTTAATAGTAACTATTTGAATTGTCATTTGGGAATTTTGTGATTCTGCTTATATGGATTATCATAATAATAGAAACTGTCCAATTTTTCCCACACACTACCTTTCCTGATAAGAAGGAAAGGCAGGCAGGCTGGCTGTCATTGAGATGACTCCTCTTGGGCTCTGCCATGTCCACCAACAGGGCAGGAGGACAGGTGAAGTCCACTGACCCACCTCTCAGAGAAGAGGTACAGGTAGCAGTCCTTTGTCTGCCTCTCACAAATCCCAATGGAGAAGCACATTGTACATGAAATGTATTCTTTACCAGCTGGCACAAGGGATGAGCTAAAGAAGGCAACACATGATAAAAAACCTTTTTGCAAACCAGAGCCTAAGACAGTGTAGAAGATTATTTAAATGTTGCGATACATCACACAAATGGGTTTCTTTCACCACATCCGTCAAGAATACCTAATTACCTGTTTTAAACCAACTTGCTTGCATTTCAATTTTAATACTAGGAAACATTTTTACGAAAGATCTTTTATTTTTCATTTCATATTCTTGGGTAGCTAATTTTTGAAAAACGCAACTAACTTATATTATCTAGAAAAAAAAAATGGCCATTTCCTTATCCTAGAATAAGCACCAGTGTTTTATTTGTTTAGTTGAAAACACAGAACTAAAACCATCAGTTACTAAACTAAGATTATGTCTCAAGTATTTCATAGTTTTCACTTCTACTGATTCCAGGGAGGACTGATATGAGCAGTATTTTCTTTGCTTTTTATTTTTTATTTTTTGTTAAATTCCTCAACATATTGAAAATGTCCACTGATTTGGAACAATATAGACAAGAAACCATATGAAAAGCTCCAAGAATAGAATATCACAATTCTTGAAATATCAACAATAGAAATTGTGAAAAAAATATTCTTTTTCTTATTTCTTTAACAAAAGTAGTACAAAAAGGATAGAAAAAAAAAACACATGGTAACACACAGGTAATACCAATGTATCTCTGGGAGCAACCATCAGTTCAGAAGAAACTAATACATGCTATCTTCGCTAGAATCCAGTTACTAGGGAAAGAAACAACCTTACATAAATGTCTAAGCAGAAACACTTTTGGACTATAGCAAAACAAAACTCAGCTCAACAAAGCTGCAAATATACAAATTCTCTCTCTCCCAGTATATTTATTACCCTTCAGATAGACCAATGAACAATTTGTACATGGATTTTCCGTACTTTCAATCTACTCCATTCAAATACATTAATGAGCACTTCTGTTTTTATCCAATGTGTTTGGCAGAGGCATTTGTATTCCTTCATTCTACAATGAATGCCAGGACTATGAGCTTCCTGGAACCCCGCCTCAGAGAACAGCGCCCACATGGAGCACATCCAGGAATGCTAGCACTGTGAGTACATTTTGTCCAGCAGTCTTCAGCATAACCCTGGGAGACAGTACCATTATCACAAAGTGAGAGGTCAAGGGTCCTGCCTGCAAGAAGTGACAACAAAGCTGACCTGCATGGTATCAAGTATTTGTTAGTCTGTGAAGAGCAGCTCAACTTGCTCCTAAAGGAAAATGCAGAGAAGCACAGAATGGCAGGAAAGGAGGAAGGGGCAGGTGAGCAGGAAGTAAGGCTGGCCAGGAACAGCAGGGCACCATGCAGGCTCCTCCCTGGCTCTGCCTGTACCTTGAGAAACCCATTTCCCTAAGGTCATCTGGCACCTTCCCATTCTGTGTCAACCTCCTGGGCGAAACCTTCACAGATGGTCTGGCTACCATCTAGTTTCAGCAATGGGTTTCCACCTTCCTCACAAACCTCAGAACCATCGAAACTGCCCCAGGGCCTGGGCAAAAGTAGGGGAGCAACCCTCCAAAAGAGCCTAATGACCTAAGAAGCTAGAACCAGGATCCACAGGATGGAGTGTTTACCCCCTCAGGCAACAGTGCCCAGTCCCTGCCACCTCCCCCAGCACCAGCACCAGCCTCCTCTCATGTTCTTATGCAGGGCGAAAAACATTCAGCTAGATCACACACATTCACAAAGATGCCCTTTCCAATGCCTCAATCAAAGCTTCATGACCACAAAAAATTAAGTTTTTAGATATAATAACTTATTTTAGAGATCTAGGAGATTAGTCAAACTCCCCCTATGATTTAAATATAAACACTTTATACAACTGCTAACATTGTTAAACAGGTCTGATTTATCTAGCACAGGTAGGAAATGAAATGTACCATGAAAGACGGGCATGAATTTCAACATTTAACACTATTAATTCTAAAATTTACTAATATACTAGCTTATTTGCTTAATCAGGATATGTAATTCATCAAAATCATTAACTAGCTTGACAGCCCAGAGTCATCATTACAAATATCACATACAGTTATGCACACTCAGGAATTATTGATAGCTATACACTCCTGTTTGAAGCTGAAAAAACACGTAATTTATCCAAAGCCTGAAGTCTAGCAAATTATAGAAACTCCACTCATTCAGATTCCTTATCATTGATCTTTTTCTACACTCTTGTCTTTTTATCTCCATATTAAAAGTTGGAGTTTCTTCCCTCATGCTCTAAGTGATAGCATAAAAGTTTTTAATAGAGCTACACATAATTTCAAGTAAATATACTTTAAGCCAGCCCTTTTAAAAAATAATCTTTTAATTTTTTTTCACTGCACATGTGACAACTGGTTGCTATAGAAATATTTTAAAATAAAGATAAGCAAATTAAAATCCTGCAGAGATGATGCTAAAATTTAACACATCTTTCTATAATTTGTAATACAAGTATGCATTCAACATGAAAAATCCTATTCTATAACCTACTTTTAATCCACGACTGTGTATTACAAACAACTGTCTACACATATCAATAAATATACCTCCACATTATTTTTAATGCTAATTGGCATATCCTGACTAGATATACCACAATTTATTCAACTAACTCCTAGTGTTCAACATTTACTTGCTATCTATTTTTTCAGTTTCATAATCAACATTATGAGGACTATCCAAATAAATACATTCTTGGGCAACTACTAATTATTTCCATAGGACAAATTTCCAGGTTTGGATCCAGGGTCACAGGGCACACATTTCTAAGGCTGGGGCCTTGGCATGCTCTGGAGTATACTAATTTGCATAGTTTAAAACTGCAGAGTATTTCCATTTGTCACCTGCACCAATTTGAGAGGTAAGAAACGGCACTAACCTCTTTGCATTTGTATGACTATTAATGAGATTTACGCTTTGTAGTTATTTGCAGACTATATTTCTGATTTAGTGAACTGCCTGCCTGTCTTTTGTCCAGTTTTTCTAATTTTAGTGTGGAGGGACCCATGATTGTGCCTCTCAGTGCTTTAATTTTCTCTATAAGATGGCGGTAATAACACTATCTATTTTATAGCACAGTTGTAAAAATTAAACAGTATAAGTTAAGCCTTACGCTTGACACAAAGTAAGGACTCAGTGAAGTTTAGCCATGTTAATGATTAATGAACTACAAATGAGATTTTTTTTTCTTCTTTTTTTTTTTTGAGATGGAGCCTCGCTCTGTCGCCAGGCTGGAGTGCAATGGCATGATTTCGGCTCACTGCTACCTCCGCCTCCTGGGTTTAAGTGATTCTCCTCCCTCAGCCTTCCAAGTAGCTGGGAATAGACATGTACCACCACACCCGGCTAAATTTTGTAGTTTAGTAAGACGGGGTTTCACCATGTTGGCCAGGATGGTCTTGATCTCCTGACCTCATGATCCATCTGTCTCAGCCTCCCAAAGTGCTGGGATTACAGGCATGAGCCACCGCACCCAGCCCCTATTTTTTTTTTTTGAGATGGAGTCTTGCTCTGTTGCCCAGGCTGGAATGCAATGGCACGATCGCAGCTCACTGCAACCTCCGCCTCCAAGGTTCAAGTGATTATCCCAGCTCAGCCTCTCAAGTACCTGAGATTACAGGCATGTGCCACCACAAATGGCTAATTTTTGTATTTGTAGTAGAGACAGGATTTTGCCACGTTGGCCAGGCTGGTCTGGTCTCGAACTCCTGACCTCAGGTGATCCGCCCACCTCGGCCTCCCAAAGGGCTGGAACTACAAGGGTGAGGCACTGCACCCAGGCGAGGATTTCTTTGTATATTAATGCCGTGCTGCTTCTCAAATTTGCCCATAAAAAAACCCCTAATGGCAAAAAAAAAAGAGTAACTCATAACCTCTTGGCATCTGAAGGTTAACACCAAGCAGCATACCAGACATACCAAATTTCCTTAAAACATTGCTTTATTTCAAAATATTCAAATAAATTTTATATTCAGCTCCAAAATATATCAATTTTACTATATTTTCATTCTCACAAATTTGCTATGAGGTAACATCCAGGGAATACTTGGAAATGTACCTTATTAAGGATATTAATCCATTACCTATCATGTAATACAAACTGTGTACTTTTTTTATTCAGTTTGCAAATTTCAAAGATACAGGTGAAATCTTCTTTCATGGTGTCCACCAATGGTGTGCCGCTTGCAAAGAGATCCTGCACCACTAAAGGACCAAACAAATACTCCCCTGTATTTTCTTCCAATATATTTAACATTAAATATTTTTAAAGAATTTTTTAGTGTGAGATAGAAATCTAAATTTGTTTTCCTTCACTTGCCATCCAGCCTTACCCTCTTTTGCTGTCAAATATACTCCAAAATACTAGACTTCAAAATAAGAGTATATACTTGTTTCATTAAATGTTTTTACAAAGTCTGCCATGTTAAAAATACTAATGAAAGCTAATTTTTATTTTTGTTTTACATAAATAAAAACTAGAGAGTACTCCATAATTCTGAACACAGCATTTAATACAACAAATCTTTGAAACATCAGACAGTGACAAAGATCCATCTACACCTCTGGTGATTTTTCACGGGCCCTGCGAAATAGCTGAGTTTATAAAATTAAATTCCTATCCGTATATGCATGGATGCCACTGGATGTGCTAGATCAGATGGTCATCTCACACCCAGATTAATGATCTATAACACTACAGAAACATGTTACACTTGAGAGCCTTTTTGGTC
The DNA here is from genome assembly GCA_004027835.1 of Alouatta palliata. Classification (NCBI taxonomy): domain Eukaryota; kingdom Metazoa; phylum Chordata; class Mammalia; order Primates; family Atelidae; genus Alouatta; species Alouatta palliata. The sequence goes on from PVKV010023874.1 coordinate 11,844, forward strand.
CAGTAAGAGGGGCAAGTGCTGCACTTTGCAACTCTCTGTCCCACCTCCACCACCTAACTGCATCTGCTCTCTTGGCCACACCGCCAACTCCAGGACATGCTTCCACTAGCACAGAGCTACAGCTAGACAAGAAGCAGACCCTTCTCTTTGCCTGTCCATATCTAGCTGATTATACAATTACATTCTTTACTTTCTAATGCTCTCATGTAGGTTTTACCATTTTCAATATGTTTCAGATATTTGCTTTATTTTTAAAAGAAAGGAATCAATTTTTTTTAAGTTCCTGAGGCATATCCGGTAAACAAAAATGGAGGAATTGCACTCATGTTAACTGTCACAGGGCAATATGAGACAAAGGGATTCTAATTTGCTTTTAAGAGGTTAATAAATATCAATACCTCATGGAAAGAAAGATGTTTATTATATGCCATGTGTCAGTCACTATTCCAGGAGTTTACCATGATTACCTGATTTAATCATTACAACTAACTTATCATTATCATTCCCATTTGGTATTATTATCCCAACTTACAGATGAATTGCCCAAGATGATATTACCTGTAAGTGACAACGCTAGGATTCAAACCCAGGCAGACTAAATGCCCTCTCTTTACCACTAACATCTACGTTATGTCCCCAGCTAGGCTATGTACTCCCTCCGCCTCAGGAACTTAGCAAAAAGAGGCCTCTTTGCTAAGTCAGTGCTGCCAAGACTACGTCTTCCCCTCAGAAGGTCTTGTCACACCTGGTCCCATGGGGACGTGTTCTGCCCTGATTTTCCGTAGCTAAATGGAGCATGCCGGGCCAGATGGGGTCCTTCCATGGAAGTCCCTTCCCAGCTGTGCCCCACTCAAGCCTCATTCTCTCAGAGAAAGAATGAGTGCTGGGGACCTGCACATACTGCTACGTGTCAGCTTATAAGGTCCCTCCTAATACATTCTATTTCACTTTTGTACCATGTGTGCCTGTCTGTGCCCCCTTCACACAGCAGCTACAATAAGCCACGTGAACATATTAAACACATAAACAGTTTGCAATAGATTTAGAAGCAAATTATAACTTCATTTCACAAAAAACAGCACTTCAATTTGATAATATTTTAGGTTAAATATTTAGGTTAAATATGCCCACTTCCTACACAAAAAAATGGGCACTTCATTTAAGAAACAACTAATATAAAGGGAATATAAACAAGAGTATAAACATCCCTTACTACATTAAGTGACATCCATTTTTACCATCTTCTCTTCAGTATAAAACATACCAATTACAAATATATAATCAATAAATACCTTCTAAGACTCTAGGTCAAGGTTATGATGGAAACCCATTCCTTACAAAGGACTTTGCAGGAAAAAAATGTATGAAAAGACACTATCCTCTGCTGGTGAATTTTCCACACTGTCTATGAATATTTGAGTAGAAAATTTAATACATTAATATTTAAGTACCATAATCCATGATACAATTTACAGTCTAACAGTGACTTCTGATTGTATGAAAATGTTAAATGAACACATAGCAAAAGCCAATACAAAATTTCAGGCTGTTTTTACAACAAGGAATAAAAAATGCTATTTTATCTGAATATAGTTTCAACACAGAATTTCATTTTAATTATTTCAACAACATTTTCAGTAATTGTTTTAGTGCTGTTTACTTTCATTTTAGAATCAACGAGAAATGTCCCTTACTTAGATATCAATTACTAATTATAGAGTAGTGCTTTAAATGCTGAAAATGTCCTGTGAGTATAAATACATTTATACTATACTCTTTCCGTAAAGTTTTGGTTACAAGCTAAATATTCTGGAGGAAATGAATTTTAAAACATCTCTGCTATGTGCCTAAAAGATGCATTTAGACATGAGTCCAGAGCTCTATATATCCAGATACTGCTGAAAACTTAAGCAATAATTTTACTGAATTTTTTCAAATAGCACAAAATAATATGTGAAAAGAGCCTTGCCAAAAAAAAAAAAAAAAAAAAGTCAACCTCACAGAAGCAGACAACACAAAAGATAAGGATTTGCCTTTCTATATCTCAAGTTCATTCTTCTGGCCATAGGTTACCACAATTAACCATGTCCATTCACCATGTGTGTCTTTCATTTATTTTTCATTCAATTTACATATTTTTAAAATTGCTTTTTAACAACATAGCTTCACACTAAAAAAGTAATCCTTAACTACTCTTTGTTTGTCACATAACAATATAGTTTGAAGGTTGTTATCACATCAATACATACACCCTATTGTTTTTAACAGCTGCATCGTAGAGATTTTTCTAAAAACCTACTGAGTTGATCTTCTACTGTTTGTAAGCATATTTTCCCAACAGTAAAATGGGGCAAAGGTGTTAAAAATATCCTTGTTTAAAACTGGTTACAAGAATAGTTTCTAGAATCCTTGATCCATATCATAAATCTTAGTTTGTTCCCATGAAATAAAATACATATCTGTGTCATCCATATAAATAATACTATGCAACGCAGGTTTCATTTTTGCCATACTAATGTTTAAAGGCAACTTCATTTTAAAACTCATTTGAGTCTTCAACTGTGCAGAAATAACTATAATCCTGTAATGTCAAACACTTTTAGTAACTCAAAGAGAAATTTTTAAGAACCAAAAGCTGCCAAGCGCTGGAGCTTATATCTATACTCCCAGCACCTGGAGAGGCTGAGGCGAGAGGATCACTTGAGCCCACAAGTTCAAGACCAGCCTGGGCAACAAAGTAAGACTTCATTTCTACAAAAAATTTAAAAATTAGCGGGTCATAGCAGCATGAGTCTGTAGTTCTCCCAGCAACTCAGAAGGCTGAGGTGGGAGCACCTGCAGTTCCAGCTACTAGGGAGGCTGACATGGAAGGCTCTGCTCAGTGTGCCAGCCCTTTGTCTCACAGACAAAAACCACTGAAGCAGAAAACTTGGAGTCACTAATCTCCCAGTTTGCCCAAAGCCTCTATTGAGACAACAACGGGCACCTAGGAACTGTACACCACAATGCTGACAATTCCGTCCATGGTGGTGCCGGGAGAGGTTTACCCTGTGGAGTTTTCACAAACGAGAAGTACCAGTTACTTCAAAGCTTAATAATAATTACTTCCAAGAAAACAAATCTGACACAATCTGTGATCATGTCCATCAGTTCTAGAAAGCAAATGGAGGGAGAAAAAAAAATGTGAAAACTGCTCTCTCATCATGAAATCAACACACATGGCAACATATTAATCTACAACTAAACTTGACATGTGCCCTTTGAAATTCTACATTTGTACACTTCTCAACCTCAAAATGTTTCTCTGAAAACAGAGTACGTTGCATCTTTCCAGTTTTCTTGGTAACTAGCTACAAGTCAATTACTCAGTCATTTGAATTTTGACTTCAGATTCTCCACTTCACAACTCAAAGCCTGGATATTTTCAGAAATATAGATCTGAACTCCAAATCCTTTTCTTCATTTACACATAGCCACTCTAACTGGTAGGATCCTCAATGTGAACATAAAATAAAGGGTAATAGAAATTGAAGGAGAATCTGTGCTCAGCACATTTTTCCGTCTGAGTGGCTGAATTAAGTCATAGACTGATTTAGCTTTGCCCCAGACACCTTCCATCTCAATAATACCAGCAAACATGTCTGTATAGTAATTGGATCAAAAAGCAACATAAATTGATCATAAGGACCCTACACTATAGAAATGCTGTTTAAGATACCCGGCTATAGTGTAAACCTACCTACAAATCTGAGAACGGCAGTTATCTGTTATGAGGTGTTGGTCATGCTTTCTCAAAAGAATCATTTTAGGGCTTAGGATTCAGCATTAATTCTGAAGGTCATGAGTGTAAACAGCACCAAAATTAGAAGAACCTCTCTGATATTCTAAACAAATATGAAATACTAAAGGAGGAAACCAAGTTTTCTAAAAATTATGATCATAAACCTAAATATGTTACCCAAACTACTGGCTGTAGCTGTAAGAGAATCCGACACTTCAGGACAATCGACACTCGCTAGAGTCAGTTTGAGGGGAAAAGATATAACCAAGAAGAGTTTCAAACAAGGGCTAAACAGGGTTTAGAAGTGTTTCTTCACAGTCTCTTCCCTCCATCCCCTGCCAAAATGGTCTCCAATGTGTATCCCTGTTGGCTTACTGATGCTGCATTTTTTCCTCGTTAACGCTACTACCACATCCTCAAAACTGGAAAGGATTGCATTTAATTTTTTAATATAGATGACATATACTCTTTGGTTGTTTGCTCTTTTACGAAGCACATCGAATTAAGGGATATTTTAAGCACCATCTGCTCTCTGCAATAATGGGCAATAATGTTTTAAAACTATAGTATCCTTTATGGTTATTACAGTTGGTATTTTGTTGTGCTGAGGGTTTTTTTTTTGTTTGTTTTTTGTTTAATGTAGCCCTCCTGGCCTATGCTCATACTTAGAAACCAAGCTGTTTTTTTTTTTTCTTTTGTGTTATTCCCAGTTTAATTTCCCATTGCCATAAAACTGTTGACTAAAGCCATTTAGTTACTTTTTCCTCTCATATCTTCCAAATTCACTGGAATATTCCTTTATGATGCCAGAGAAAGGCATTAATAAAGGAATTTATTGAAGCGTTTCTTAAAAATACATTCCTTCAAATATACAGACCCAGTTACAGTTGCTGTCATTCAGTAAAATGGAAACTGCAAAGGCATTATAAATCTCTTCCAGTATTAACTCTAGTGGAATAAGTTGAGGTGACAGGTGTGGACACAGCCCATCAACAAAGACAAGACTGGACTCATGCACCAAGCACAAGCCCACCTACCATATGCTCTGCACCTGGTGAACGCAAACAGAGCCATGAACTAAGGTGCTCATTTTCAACATTCTGATTTGTTAACAAGATTTGTGCAATGAACTCTTATGCACTACTGTGGGTCTGTGATGCCCCTCAGAGAAAAAATCCATTGCAAACCACCTGCCACATTCTTTTGGGATATGCTACAATTTTTTTCTAATAAGTATCTATAACCTAAAAATGTTTTATTTGCCATAAATGAAAAGATATCTATAGATATAGATACAAATATATGGATAGATATAGACAGATAAATACTTTTTTTTTTTTAGATGGAATCTTACCCTGTCACCCAGGCTGGAGTACAGTGGCACAGTCTCAGCTCACCACAACCTCTGCCTCCCAGGTTCAAGCGATTCTCCTGCCTCAGCCTCCAGGTAGCTGGGATTACATATACCCACCACCACGCCCAGCTAATTTTCGTAGTTTTAGTAGTGACAGGGTTTCACCATGTCAGCCAGGCTGGTCTCAAACTCCTGACCTCAAGTGATGTGCCCTACTCAGCCTCTCAAAGTGCTGGGATTACAGGTTTGAGCCACTGCATCCAGCTAATGAAAGATATATTAAACAGAATGATATATTAAAAACATTGCAAAATAATGTATACAATCTTGAAAAACATTGTGTAGGTTTTCTAAAAGATACAGATATATGCTGATATTTTTAAGAGATATACAATGAACTATAACAGTTTTTTATCTTTAATAAGCTAGAAAAGATGTCATTAAATATTTTATTTTTACAAATTTTAACAATGGATATTTGAGTAATAATATTAAGAGTCATACTGATTTCCTTTCCGATGCTTTTCTGTAAAATTAAAAAAAAATTATAGTGAATGGACACAACCGTTTATTCAATAATTCCCATATCACTGGACATTTTAGTTATAATTTTGTTTTCACTGATAAAACTGGCACTACAATAGTCACCTCCTGCTACATTTCTGCTCACTTCCTAGGAGTGTAAGAAAATGGCTAAAGGGCAAGAAGATGTTTACCAAGACTGATGCACACTGCCCACCTGCTCTTCAGGATGCTTTACTCCAATCACATTCCTGCCAAGAGAACACAGTGCCCACTCTACCAACTACATTCTCCTGAGTACCGGGAATTTTCTTTTTATCTTTGCTAATATGAAACAAACAAAAAAGAAATCCTTCATTACTACTTTGAATACTATGTAAGTTTGAAAACTATTTCAATTTTATTTACCTTTCAAAGAAACAAGTTTTCACGCTATTTCAATAATCAACAAAATGGTCACCTTTTTTTAAAAATTAACACTCAAAATCAAAGGACCACCCCGAATATGCATTCCTGAGAACTGTGAATACACTGACAAAAGTCACTGAAAATGATTTCTAGGCCTTACAAAAATACCTTTTATGGAGATTTTAAACAGTTAGTAGAAACTAACTGCATTTTTTTAATTCAACCAAAACACCTGCAGCATACAAAACTAATGTGTGAAATACGGTCAAAGCTTAGCAGTAATCTCTAACGTCCAGGATGGTGTTTTCTTCCAAGGGATTACAAAACACGGCCTTTCAAATTCAACAAGGGGCACAAGAGCTACACTGTGTTTTTGAAGATATAAGCAACAGCTCCTTCAAATTGCTTCTCTCAGCAATCTGGTCCACAGAAACCCAAACACTGCTAGTTACTGGCACTCATTTTCATACTGCCTTCAGTTTGGCAAAGTACACCTGAACGCCAGTGAGAAATCAGTAAAAATATCTAAAGTCCATCGGCCCAGCCTGCTGTTGGCACTTACCCTGCAAACACTGTCCCCACAGACACTGCTTCTCAGCACCTCAGGCCTGAACTCCATGGATCTTCCCCCAAATTAGTATTCAGGGAGTTCCCTGATGTAAAAATGGCCCACAATGAATCACTTCCTAAATATGTGCTTGATGAGAGTGGCACAGTGCTAGGCAAGTTCTCCCATCACCGCCTTCATCCGTACCACAACCTGTGAGGCACAAATCAACGCCCTCTTTGTGGGTAGGAAAAGTAAAGCTCACAAAGACGTGTCATTTGCCCCATGTCACACAACTATTCCAAACAGAACCAGAATTCCAACACAGTCCCAGGTGATTACGTTGGGTTTTTTACGTGCACTCCAGAAAGCCATCAGGACATTTACTAAGCTCTTTAGAAAGAGATGTATACAGTGCATTCCTATCTTTTTTTTTTTTTTTTTTGAGACGGAGTTTCGCTCTTGTTACCCAGGCTGGAGTGCAATGGCGCGATCTCGGCTCACCGCAACCTCCGCCTCCTGGGTTCCAGCAATTCTCCTGCCTCAGCCCCCCAAGTAGCTGGGACTATAGGCACGTGCCACCATGCCCAGCTAATTTTTGTATTTTTAGTAGAGACGGGGTTTCACCATGTTGACCAGGATGGTCTCGATCTCTTGACCTCGTGATCCACCCGCCTCGGCCTCCCAAAGTGCTGGGATTACAGGTGTGAGCCACCGCGCCCGGCCAAGATAGTGCATTCCTATCTTTAACATCCACTCTATTTTTTTTCCAACACTCTCCCTTCCTCCCCTTAAAAACACTACAGGGCATGTTTACTTGATATCCATGAAATATGTGGGCACAATTCTGTATGTGCTCATAATACCTATTAATTCTTATAGAAAAGAGGTTATAAATGATATATCTGCAAATCATTACACATCTCCAACTTATAAATAGATATTAAGTTGATGTTTTCAAACTCAAAATTCATATTGGTGGAAAAAAATACAAGATGCAGAAGAACCCCAATCCAAACAAAAAAGTCCTAAAACTCCCTAAAAACCCATGGCTCACAGCATCCACCAGAATCACAGGGAGGTTTCAGAAATGCAAATGCTTGTGCCTCATCCTCAGAGATTCAAACCCTACTGACTTTGGTGGGGCCAGGGGTAAGTACTTCTAATGTTCCACAGAGCTGAGAATATAGACTGTAGTCTGTAAGTGCCACTATGCAGAAACTACATATCTGATTTAGTTTTTTAACCACAGCACAGGGCCCACCAAATAATGGGTACTAAAAGGAAATATGTGTGAAGAAATGAGGTATCAGAAGCACAGATTGTGGCAGATTCTGTCAATGAATCTTTTTCCTTCTTTCTTCCATCTTTTCCTTTCTTCTCCACAGGCAGAGCCACGTTCCCTAACCACACCAGTTACTCGCCAGCTGCCTTCCCAGCCTTTCTAACAGTTGGCCATGGGACATAAAAGGAAGTTTCCAAGTGGGTTTCAAGGAATGATTTTCCTCACAAACAGGGATAGGTGAGCCTAGTACCCATACTATCTCCTTCCTTCCTGCCCTTGGTGGCAAGATGTCTGGAGAAAGCACAGCTATCAAGACAAGCCTGCCCAGAGACAGTGATTCTGAAGGATGGGAAGTACTTGAGACCTCATGAGGCCACTGATCTGTGCACCAACCGTGGGACCACATACCTGACAATCCCTTATGTGAGGTAAGGACCCCTAGGAGATAAACCACTGTGTGTCACCTCAGCAGAAGCTGCAGGGGTGGAAGTGCAGGAAATCCTGTGTGGGAAAGGATGAGAAGCTGTGGTGAGCCAGGGCATCTGACTATGACAAACTCTGGGGGGTGCCCAGAGCCCTGCCGACTCTCCCACCAGCCCCTCCTTCCCTCCAGGAGTCGGCCAGCCTGCTTCTCCCAAATGTCATCTCATGTTCTGTCCACTGCTTTCTCTTCTGGGTAACCATGAGCCAGAAAACACTGCCAACTTTTGCCCTCTTCTCCAGTCACTGTATCTAGAATAGAGCCTTTAGTGGATTTTTTCCCTATGTGTTTACTATTACAAACACCGAAAAACCATGGAAAACTCCAAACTAAGGGTTTTTTTTAATCCTAAAGCTTCAAACATGCGCTACTAAAATATGGCCCCTAATAATCAGAAACATATATTGCGGTAGGTACCCCCTCAACTTTGATCTTATTCTCTATACATAAGTCCTTTTATCCAGACAGATGCCTCAGAATCTCCCCACACATAATTGATAAAATGACAGAGAAGGCAGAGAACCTTTGCTCTCACCCCAACCTCCTTAATCAAAGAGCAAGGTCAAAGCCTCAGGGTTAATGATGGTTGCACTGCAAACTAAAAAAGAATTCACATGTAGGTGTAATGATAGAGAAGAACAATCCAAAATAACATGTCCATTGGCTTCTCTTTGCATTTTGAGACAAGGTCTTGCTCTGTTGCCCAGGCCGGAGTGCAGTGGCATGATCACAGCTCACTGTGACCTTGAACTCCTGGATTCAAGCAATCCTACCACGTCACCCTCCCAAAGTGGTGGGATGACAGGCATAAGCCACTGTGCCCCTGGCTCTACTGGCTTTAGGAATCCAACCTCAACCAATTGTGAGATAGAGTCCAGAGCCACCTAGTGGTGGCATCAGCTACAGCTTTCACGGGACAGGATCATTCTGAATCTTCAAGGATCTTGAGAGTGATCCCACAAATCACAGACGTAGCTGGCACCTATTTAATTCACTACAGCCAGAAAAATGAGTACAGAAGGATATAGGACATTGAGGGAAAAGCTATATCTAAGCCGGCCTCACTGTCTCATTTAATTCTTCACCCCAAACTCCCTCCAATTCAACGTAAGACATAGGTCTACCCAGAAAATGAGACATTTGAAAAAGGCGGCTAGTATAGGACAGAAAGCAATTATTTCTGAATGTGTATCATCATCAGTGATAAAGAAAAGTAACATGTATCTAGTGCCCAGAGCTCGATCTGACATAGTGAAGACAATGTCTGCTAATATTATTAATGTATTTAACTACAGGAATGTAGACTGAATTAAAAACAAATAAATTCTCAATATCAGTATAAAAGTTATTCAAAGGGCAAATTTACCTTTTCTTATGCTACTGACAAACTATAGATTCAAAAGCAGATAATGCCTTGACTTCAGGTTAGGAACTAAACATCAGCGTCACGAGGCTTATCACTTCCATTCAAATCCCACGATGCAGCAAATGCAAGGTAACAACAAATGACATCAGGCTCCCTAGCTCTGAGGACTTCAGCTCCAGGTGGCTCTCTCATAGAAGTCTAAGATTTCTTTAAGTTTCAGATTTCCTGAATCCCACAACTCAGTATTCTATCAGTATAAAAAGAGGACATAATGTGACTATGTCCTTCATGTCTCTTACTACTTCTTCCAGGTGTGGACACTAACTCCCCAGAGTTAGAGGTTTCATTCACATGGGCTAAAAAAGTTAAACACATACAGACACAAGCACATGTCCTGTGGAAAAGACACAGAGGATTCATAGGGCAGTGAAACTACTATGTGTGATACGATAATGTTGGATGCCTGTCATTGTACATTTGTTCAAACCCATTGAACGTACAATACCCAGAGTGAACCCTAATGTAAACTGTGGACTTTGGTCTGGTTGCTTGGGTTTCCTTAAAAAAAACAATTAAAAAAAATTTTTTTTTAATTTAAAAAAGCTATGGACTTTGGGGGACGATACATAAATGTAGGTTCCTCATTTGTAACAAATGCACCTCTCCAGTTAAGGATGCTGATAACGCAGCAGGCTGTGCACATGTAGGGAGAAGGGGAATATGGGGAATCTCTGTACATTCCTCTCAGTTTTGCTGTGAATCTATAAATGCTCTTAAAAGTAAAGCATTAAAAAAAAAAAAAAAGCGCAGCAAAGCTACTCATCAGCTCTGTTACAATACTCCATCAGAACCCAGGAATCAGAAACAGCAAAAAGTAGAGGTAAAATGGAAAAAAAAAAAATGCAGAACATAAAATCCCCATACTCATGAAGTTCATATTATACATGTAATGTCAGACACTTAAAAGGAAATGCCAAGAACTTTTAAATGAACAATATTCAAAGCAGTCTATATTTTCTTTCCTTCACATGTCACAGGAACAGAGAAATACCACTATACTAGCATTTTGTGATCAAAAACATATTAAAATATACTCTAGAGACTCACCTCAAAAATGATTCCTGATTTTTTAAATAAAGACTGCCCAACATTAAAGATGTTTTGGAAGGATGCTATCTGATTTAAGAAATATCTAATTTAATTTTAGAGAATTGAAATATAAAACAGAATGAATGCATATCATGACACTTACATGCTAGACAATTTAATAGTTGAAACCACTGCCAGATTAAAGGGAAATCAGTTTCAATATTCTATCACCTCTTTTTAAACTTGTTTAAACATTCAAGGACTCAAATATCAAAATGTCTTAAAATTAGATAGTGGAGTAGTACTCCCGCAGTTTGTAAGAGAACATTCCCAGCTCTGCAGTACAATTTTTCAACTTTCTGACATATCATGTTAATATAATATCACTTAAAATTAATGCAAAATAAAAGATATCATTTTTGTGTCACCAGGTATTACCTTTCCTTCCAATAAGATAATATTATTTATCCTGACACAGTAAGTCTCTTTCACTGCACATACTGTAATAAATACACTGTTCTGGATGGTATAGACTAGATATGACTGTCCCCAAGACAATGATTCTTTTTTACTCAAGAAAATCAGTACAGTAAATAACTTTTCTTCCCTTCGAGACAATCATAGTGCTTGAGGCTGCTCAAACACAAAAACAAAATATCTTCACAAATGTCTCCAAACAGTCAAGCTGAAAATCTAAGCCAAAGTTTCATTTAACAGCCTGTCAGTTTTTTGATGTGAAGCTAATGAATGCAGTGGCAAACAAATCCATCAAACCTAACATCAAAACAACTGCACATCATCCCAGAAAACGGAAAAATGAAATACAACCTGCAGGCCAGCACTTTGATCCAACCTAGCCAGGAAGCAGACTTGTGAGCGTCACGGCAGCAGCTACACAGAGTTATCATGGACTTCCAACACAGAAGGAAACAAAGCTCCGGAAACAGAAACAGTCATCTCAAATATGCACAAATGTCTTATTTCAACTGCTAAACGAGCTGTTACATATTTTTAAATCTCTATCAAGAAAAAATAATCGCATTTCACTCTGTTACACCAGCATTCAAAGCCAGATTGATTCTTAAATAACTAGACGGTATGTTCCACTAATACTACAATTTTGCAAGTGAAGTTTTATTAAAAGTCCTTCTGTTCTTTCTGAAAGCTCCTTGAAGACAAATATGTCTTTCTTCTTTGTACACACATGCAGCACAGGAGAAACTCACTGAGCACTCACCAAACCTGATCTCTGACCATCATCAGCAAATGAACATGAGGCTACCTGAAACATCACTCTCAAGTTTTTCAGTAATGATCTTGTCTTTGATTAGTGAAATGGGGGAAAATTACACGACTGCCTTCTTAGGTCAGTTGGTCCTGCTAAATGCAAGGCCCTTTTGTTCCAGAGCATCTTAAAGGATTTGGCTATGTTATACTTAGTATGTTAAGACAATAGAACAGAATGATCCTCACTGAAGAAAACAGAAGCTAAGAGAGAAATGAGAGAAATGGTAAGGACTGGGGCATTATAAGAGAATATTAGAAACAGGGATGGTCAAACCAAGTAGCTACCAAGACTAAAAGGTAAATGTCCCTTCACTCCTTCCTCTATTTTCCCCAGATGTTCTACACAATCCATACACACACAAAAAAAATGTCTGTTTGAGAGATGAGGCAGTTTGGATGGATACCATGAAAAAGGACTATCTGGACTGAAAGACTGAAAAAACAGAGAATATATCCCCAGAGACAGAAACATCTCCCAAATACAATAATTCAGCTGAGAATATCCAACATCCAGGAATTTGCTAAAACTTGGAAGAAGTGTATCTGAGCTTTACACAAATAATGAAATTTCTTTTGTTCTTTTTTTTTCTTTTTTTTTTTTTTTTTGAGACAGAGTCTCGCTCTGTTGCCAGGCTGGAATGCAACGGCGTGATCTCAGCTCACTGCAACCTCTGCCTCCCGGGTTCAAGCAATTCTCCTGTCTCAGCCTCCCAAGCAGCTGGGATTACAGGCGCACGCCACCACACTCAGCTCTCTACTTCCACACTGAAATGTGGAAACGCAACTCCCATGTACATAGTTGTTTAGCTTCTCCCCAAGGCAGGAATGTCCTATTTTGGCCAATTTCATGGACTACTTCTGAGGCCTGTATTAAACAAGAATCGATATTTGTGGTGACTCTGAACAGCTATGATAGCTGACTATGTCAGTGAGTAAAGGTGCAACCTATAAAATAACAGACCTTGTTAAAACCTCATGGCCAAGATACTGCTTCAAGGCAGATGCACGCGTTACATTTCCGCAAAAGCAATGCAGTGGTTGGCCTGGGCACAAACACTGAGTTTTCTATTTCTTATGAGGTTTTGTTAGAATACACAGGATGTATAATCTGAAGAAGTACAGTTCTGTTCCTTTCTGAATCACTCATCATTAATAGAAATTACTTAGAACAGAAAAAGTCTTCCAATACCAGTGGCTTTCTTTTATGCCCAGAATGTATTCAAATGAGTCCTGGGCTGCCAAAGGGCTACACTTTTATTTACCTTTTAACATATTTTGCAATTTTCTAAATACACAGGTGAACTAAACTTGGTTTTCTTCCCTGAATATACTTCTATCTAAGGTCACCTAATGTCTCCAAATGTAGAATGAAGGATATTCAGTTGAGCCATGCAGGGGCCAAGACCACATAAGCTTTATTTATCATTTTCTCCTAAATCTATGTCAATTTTATATACTCTGTAAAACACACCGTTTCATTTAGAAGCTACCCTCTGCCAGCCTGCACTTTTCCCTTAAAAGCCATAGGAAGAAAAGCAAACCTAATGGAAACCACCATCACTTTGAAGATGTCTTCTATTTAACACCACAGGGGGGAAAGTAATTCAATTTAATCGAAGTTATTGCTTGTGAATGAAAATACACAGTATGTGAGCTAAATTAAATATTCTGGGCAGGAGATGCAAAATTTTGTACCAAATTTAACATGAACATGCATTTCCTGTTAAAATGTGTTCTACATTATTACTTTCAAGATTTCATTTCTGCACTAAGGGCAGTTTTAATCATTTCTTCCTACCAACCTGCCTCCACCTCTTGCTACAATTTTTTTCAGACACTCCCTTCTGTAAATTGTTTTCTAAGCCATGAACTGATCTCGAACAGGGAGAGATCTGAGTCTACCTCACATGGAGCCACATGATGCCACTGGAAAACCTTACAAAACACCAACTAAAGGCTTCAAGACAGAAAACAACACACGTCGCAAAAAATTACCTAGTAGGGTAAACTGCTCCACGTCAATCTCAAAACAGACAAATTCAGCTAAAATTGGTAATACTGCCTATGTAAAATAAATGTATCTAGCCTGAAGTGAATTGCTGTAGTGAGAGGCACAAAGCGCCAGTGAGGAAAAACAAATAAATCTTGCACAGAATCTTAGGGTTCCTACTACAAAAACCAGAATACACACTTAATTTATGCTTTCTTTCTGAGGCATAGCTTACCAATTTGGCAACTTTTCCATAGTCAATCCATCTGACAGTAGCAAAATTCGTAGATTCTGCACAGTTGAAACCATGATTAAAACCAGCATGGTAGCCATATGGGAAAGTGATCATGAACTCTCCAGCCTCCTGAGTTATCTGGAAGGTAGGAAACATATAATATTTTGTAGTAATAAGACTTCCCAAATTATGAATATAATTAAAATATATTTCCCGTTAAAGAAAAAGAAAAAAAATGTCATGATACCAGGGCAATACCAAAAAAAGTTTCACCAGATTCTTTACTTAATCCTTTAATAGTGCTTTTTCAGGAAACGTTTAAAAGACTTTCCTGAATAGGATGTGGGTTGCTGGCCCTTGAATTCAATCAAACAATACATAATCGAAGCTATTACCTTTTTTTTTTTTAAGACAAAGTCTCGCTCTGTCTCCCAGCCTGGGTGGCGCAATCTCAGCTCACTGCAACCTCTGCCTCCCGGGTGCAAGCGATTTTCCTGCCTCATCCTCCTGAGTAGCTGGGACTACAGGCATGTGCCACCACGCCCAGCTAATTTTTTATATATATTTTTTTTAGTAGAGATGGGGTTTCACCATGTTGGTCAGGCTGGTCTTGAACTCCTGACCTCGTGATCCACCCGCCTCAGCCTCCCAAGTGCTGGGATTATAGGCATGAGCCACTGCGCCAGGCCCAAAGCTATTACATTTTAACTGAAAGTATCATCAAGTTATTCAAGTAAATTTGTTCATATTAGCTATCAAGCTATATATTCTTATATTTTAATAACTTGCATTAGTGGAATTACATATAAAAATAATCATATAGTGGCTGGGCGTGGTGGCTCATGCCTGTAATACAAGCACTTTGGAGGCCAAGGCGGGCGGATCACCTGAGGTCAAGAGTTCAAGACCAGCCTGACCAACGTAGTGAAACCTTGTCTTTAAAAATAAAAAGAAAAAAAGAATAATCATATAGTAACTGACATTGTTAAAGCTACAGCTACAAAAACTTTGATAATGCATGCTGGGCAGGCTATGTTATGAACTCTTGTTGGTAAAGAGTTGGTGGTACTCACTGAATTACTCTAGCCTAGCACTTAGGAAAACATTCAATTAAGTACCGTCCATTTCATACCAAAACTTCTGTTCAAAGAATTATTCAAATATATGTATGTTAGAGTGAGTGAGTGCATTTTTAAGTATAATTAAAATGCTTAAATAAGCCTCAGCCTTTTAAAAAACATTAAAAAATGTATTTATCCTGTCTCTATTTCTTAAAGACTCTTTTTTCACAATCACCAAAGCAACACAAAGTATCCCATGGCTTATATAAAAAGTAAAGAAAAATTTAGTGTTATTTCTTTTTTTAAAAAGTATCTATCTGATACAAAATTATAAAATTTATTTGCTCACTTCTTCAAATGGAGTAATCTTTCTTTTGCATTATCTGATCTTAAAATGTTTCTTTTTTTTTTTTTTCTGATCTTAAAATGTTTCTAACCCAGCACACAATAGGGTAGACCCCTTATATCTTTAAAATTCTTAAAACTGAAGCAAACTAATATAACACTACTCATAGGATTTGGGCACTGAAGCAATGTTTCTCCTTGAGATATTTTGCCAAAGTATTTAGCAAATGCCATATGTTCACATTCAGAGCCTGTATTCTCTGCTAGCTCTGATAATAAAAGTTGTAAAACCACACTTTTAATTATCCTACTGACCCTAATACAATTTATATTTTCTTTGAGATATAAGGTACATATAATAAAATGCTCAGATAATAAATATACAGTTTGATCAGTTTTGACAAATGCATATACCCATATATCCCACGTCCCTATTATTTCGTCACCCAAGAAAGCTCCCTCATCCCTGTTCTAGATCATCCGCAGCCCATCACTCTACTGATACCTTTTACCACTGATTAGCTTTGCCATGTTACGGATGCTAAAATGGTATTGGGGAAAGGGGATAGCATTTTTTTTACCCCAATAATTCTGAAATGTAACTCATAACACCATTGTCCCCTGCCAAAGAAACCCCAGAAGGTGTTCTGCTGCAATAAGCAGCAGCTCAGTTGTCACCTGGCAGCAGAGAAAGGCTTACCAGTGCCCAGCATGGTTCTAGCTCTGAGCCATGGGAGAACATAGCCAAACTCTCTCCTGTCCTGGTCTCACTGAATCTAATTAATTAGGTGCTTCTTTCGTATACTATGTGATGAAACAAAACTCACCCTGCTCCCACATAAAGGTGAGAAGAGGGGAAGAACCACTGCCATTGGAATAAAAAAACTACTTTTCCCACTCCCTGGAATCCTGCCTAAAAACCTTCTCTACCCTACCTAGAAAACTCTGTTCATGCCATGATTTAAAAAAAAACTGGGGGGGGCACCTGTTCCATGGAATGCAACTCTAAATTTTAGCTCCCTGTCATTTCCAGAAACAGGTCAGTCCCAATCTCATACCATAAAGAAAGCTAGAGAATAGAATAGATATAATCAAAATGCAGACATTAGCTGTTTTTACACTTAGGTTTTTCATACATATGTATGAATATAGCAAACACAATGAAATAAGGAAAAAATGTATTCCAACTGAGACATCATTACCTATAGGAAGAGGGTTGAGTTGTAGAGGAAGAGTGTGTTACTGTGTAACATATACCATGCAAAGCTCTTTCTAAAGATTATCTTTTTCTTCATAATAAGTAGTCACTATTAAGTAGTCACTATTTTTATGCCCATTTTACAGCTGAGAAAATAAAGCTCAGAAGAATCATGTGACTGAATCAGGAATGAACTTGGGAGGTTTAATCCTGCAGCCTATGCTACCATTTTGCTGCTCTACCGCACGTTATATTATCATCACCACGGAATGGGCTCCTTGAGGAATACAGTGTCATGACATGCCCTGTGTTGAAGTGGAAAGGGAAAGTGACAGTATTTCACATGAGGAAATGCCACGGCCAATCAACCCTCAAAGTCACTGGTGTTTCACCATTTCAATTTAAGTGGCAGGACTTAAATTCATCCTGCCACTTTCCACAGAAGCCATCCACAAAAGACCAGATGAGAGCCCAGTGCATCCAGTGATCTACCAAGTAGTGCTGGTAGAGAGCTACAGCCCAGATAGAGGGTGCTGGGAACCTCTAGAAAAGAGCTCCAAGCTCTAAAGGGCTCCATTCTGGGGAAAGAGAGCAAATCCCACAGCCCTGCTGCGTCACATAACCTCTCTTCACGTATCAGCCCTAAGCTACCACCCATACCCAACACCAGCCCTAAATGAACAGAAAAGGATTTTCTGTCTTGGGGACACTGTTGCACTACTTCACATCTATCTTCTAATATCCCAACTTAGGTAAAAGTACCTAATGAAGCTAATGCCAGCTACTTAAAAGAAGCACTGAATGATGATGGATCTGCGACTCACAAAAGCCTGGTGCCCAGAGGTGTCTGCAGATGGGACAAAGCCCCACAAGCCCCACAGCCACAGTGGCCCCTCTGAGTGGCAAAGCCTGTGCCCTCCATATCCAACAGTTCTGCAGCCCAGCCCCAGAGCCTCCCTATACCCACAGGCAGCCCCCATGCTGCACATCTTGAAGGCATGATTTTTTCATGGTAAAAACATGTGAGTAAAGCAGTGATGAGGGCACACTCACAAAAGCAAACATATCTCATGCGTGACTGCTGCATAGACAGTTTGTGAGGGAGCAGGGAACCACCTCAAGATGAAGAATGAATCCCGGCACTTGGAAAAGTTCTACTTTGGACAAATCCCCCCGCACCACACACACACACACACACACACACACACACACACACACACACACACACACAGAGGCCACATTAAGAGCCTAAAATGAAGAAAATGTAAAGATTTAGTCACAAGCCAAAAGCTTCTAAGATGGAAAACAGCAAGCATTACGGGAAGAAAAGTCAAATAAAAAATACATTAGAAGGAAGAGCTATTTTTTCATGTTTCTGCAAGTAGCTAAGTACTTAATCCTCCTGAGACTGAGAGGGAGCTTTTATTTATCTGGTCAAAACCTTTTTTCATTTTAGCTGCTTCACATAAAAATGTTCAGGCTCTGCAATAATTCTGACCCAATAACCACCCATAGACACAAAGAATGTGGGATCCAGCATCTACTGAGTTTTATAGAACCTAATCTTCAGAAAAACTCGAAGAAGCAATATCAGATTATTAAATCATCAGGCAATTTTATCCATAATGAAATCTCAATTGTATTATGTCTAAATGTGTTTAGAAGCAAAGCAACATAGTGCTACCATAATCGTTGATTCTAACCAACCCATTGCTAATAATTGCTCTGAATTTTTTAGAAAATAAATCACATATACATAAATTATGTTGCTCATAAAAAAGATTTTAATATAGAAGTGCTTCCTCTTATTTTGTAGAATGTGCTACATTTTATTTTCAGTATAAGTGAACTAAAGCAACATGAAATCTCTAGTAAATATATCTGAAATAAAATTAATTTCTAATTAGGATTTAGATAAATAATTGATATACTATAACACAAATTTGAATTTCTCTACCCACATCCTAAAAATTCCACTTGAAGTTAAAGATACATTACCTATGTTAAATTCATCTTAAATACAAATCCTACACACACAAAATCAATTTGTGTAAGATGAATACTAATGTACCTTGTCAAAGGGAATACCGTATTTCTTCAATACTGATGGAGAAATCAATGTCATCTTGTGTCGAAGAAATGCATCACACCCTTGGGAGCTGCTTGGGAAAAAACCTAAAAAGAAACAATAAATATAAGTGTTTATTGTAAGTGGCATTGTGTCAATTAAAAGAAATTTTCAGATAGGTTTTTTAATGTATAAACTCTAGTGTTCTTATTGTTTGACTTATGCAAGCATAGACTTGTTCCACCAAAAAGCCCTGTACTAAAAATCAGAGTCAGAGTTAGAATTTTTAAAAATTAAAGGATACATCACCAAAGGTTGATCTTTTTTACAAACAGATTTATCATAAGTTGCTTTTGTAACTTGTGAAATTACTAAACTTTAGGAATAAATTTCAATTCAAAACAAATGTGGATTCAACCTATTATCTGCTAAATGGAGAAAATATTTAGGGAAGTTAGGAAAGACAAATATGTGGGATGCTGGATCTGAAGCCAAAAATACAAGGAAAAAAAGGAAAGATAGGTATTCATTTTAACAGAAGAATATTTTCGACTCCTAGATTTCATCATTCCTGAAGCACTTGTCCCAATCCTTCGAATACAGCAGATACAGAGTAGCTCCTCACCTTTCTTGGTTTCTTTCTGATCAATTTGAAACTAATTGCTACTAACCTCCTGAATGAACTTCCCAGCCATCACCCATCAAATGCCTGAGAACCTGCCTGAAGAGCCTGAATGGGAGAAGTGTTTTGAGGAAGCTTTTAAATAAGGAAGTTAAACATACAGCAACCCTTTCATTCAACAGTATATTATGCACCAAGACAGAGTCAGTTTTCTCCATCACTGATTTCAATCCTGCAGTTCTGTCTGAGGCAGACTCTCATTAACTCAGTGATGCAAGCTGAAGGAAAATGAACATGCTTGATGTCCTGCTCCACACCTTCCTCACTCACAGGAAAGACAGCCATGCTGAAGGGATTGGAAAAGCAAGAAGACAAAGAGAGAACGAGAAACAAGAAAAAAAGAAAGAGAATCATGGAGGAAGAACACAGAAGGAAGAGCCAAAGCACCAGGAAGGCACATGCAATGCGTATGAGTGACAGGATGAAGCACAGATGCTGTCTGACTCCTCTACCGCCAAAATGAGAGGGGAAGCTGCTGGAAATGTGACATCTAACTCTGTGGCTCTCTATATGCAAATAACTCAAGAACGTGACCAATTTAGCCAGGTATGGTGACTCACGCCTGTAATCCAACTACTTTGGGAAGCCAAGGCAGACGGATCACTTGAGGCCAGGAGTTTGGGACCAGCCTAAAATAGCAAAATCTTGTTTCTACTAAAAAATACAGACCGGGTGTGGTGGCTTATGCCTGTCATCCCAACATTTTGGGAGGCTGAGGTGGGCAGATCATGAGGTCAGGAGTTCGAGATCAACCTGGTCAACACGGTGAAACCCTGTCTCTACTATAAATACAAAAACACTAGCCAGGCGTGCTAGTACACGCCTGTAGTCCCAGCTACTCAGGAGGCTGAGGCAGGAAAATCACTTCAACCCGGGAGGGAGAGGTTACAGTTAGCTGAGATCACTCCACTGCACTCCAGCCTGGGTGACAGAGTAAGACTCCAGCTGAAAAAAAAAAAAAAAAAAAAA
>PVKV010023875.1:0-32507 GCA_004027835.1 Alouatta palliata
TGACAAACCTGACAAAAACAAGCAATGGGGAAAGGAGTCCCTGTTTAATAAATGGTGTTGGGAAAACTGGCTAGCCATGTGCAGAAAGCAGAAACTGGACCCCTTCCTGACACCTTACACCAAAATTAACTCCAGATGGATTAAAGACTTAAACATAAGACCTAACACCATAAAAACCCTAGAAGAAAATCTAGGCAAATCCATTCAGGACATAGGCGTAGGCAAGGACTTCATGACCAAAACAGCAAAAGCATTGGCAACAAAAGCCAAAATAGACAAATGGGACCTAATCAAACTCCACAGCTTCTGCACAGCAAAAGAAACAGTCATTAGAGTGAATCGGCAACCAACAGAATGGGACTTCATCTTCTTATATATAGTTTCCTTCTCCAGCCTTGTATGTAAATACTCTTCCTCTCAATACAAGTTTGAGAGGCACTTTAAAACCTTTTATTGTTAAATACTTGCATGCCAATAAAGAAATTTCAGTTTTTAGAATGTATATTTTTGGAAGACATTATAAAAACTCAGACATTCAGAAAAAAAAAAACCCTTGTATTTGTTGATTCTGTATTGCTGTGATCATGATAATATTCTAAGAATAGGAGATTAGAATGAGATTACTAACAAAGTTTCCTTTGTGATAGGAAGTCTGCTTTTTGTGTATCTTAGAATATTTATTGATTGTAATCCAATAAATGATTACCTTTTATAACATAATCATTTATTGGTTATAAGCTGATAATAGGTTACTTTTTATAAGCTAATCAACTGCAGTATTGCTTATTTGGTTTTAGGTAAAATTCAGCAACTATTCTCAAACATTTCAAAATTTCTGCTTAGTTCTTGACACTTAAAAGTGGACACACATCCGCACTCACGGCAGGTTTTACAGAAGGAGACACAGTGGGTTTTGCTATTTGTTGTGCTTTGATTTTTATATTGGCAGCTCTTGTGGTAAATAATGGCTCACAGATGCCTTTTGTATGGTGATGAAGAGAGACTGCAGTAACATGACTTGAAATATTTGCCCTCAGAAGCCTAGCAAATTGCCTCGAGCAAATATTTATAAATCTATGGTCTTTTACAAGCTTCCTGGGCTTTACCATTGATTTTAAAATTCTACTTAGTACAAATAGCATAATTAATAAAAATTTTACATCAGCCTTTTCCACAAATATATAGATATCTGTATCTTTCCTAAGTAACTCATTTCCTTTAAAAAATCTTTGGCATACTTGAAACTATTTCAAAGCACCGAAGGAAAGGAAAAGAAAAAATTCAGTGTAAGATGGTAGTGAAATTGCAGGTTTTAATCGAAGTATGAAGATGAAATATATTTGCATATTTCCCAGATTAACAAAAAGACTTAATGAAAGATCGTAACCTTGAATGAAATTTCCCCAAAAGAACAAAAAACACACAACAGCATGGGACTGTTGTAAATATTTTGCAACAACAAAGAAGATTCATATATTACTAAAAACATACAGAGGACAATATTTCTGAAAATTATTTATACTAGGAACGAGAAGAAAAATTTAGAATGTACCACTTAACACTGAAAAAAATATTAAGAAGATCAACTCAATAAAAAATTAAATAGGTCACTATATTGGCAGAATCAGAAAAGAAAGTGAGGGAAGAAATAATATTACTAAAGATTTTAAAGTGAAGAAAGAACATAACTAATATGAATAAAACATGTATTAGTGATAGAGGATAGACATCAAAAACATAATATTGAATCCGATAAATAGTCATGGTGAACAAAGTGACCAGAAGATGATATCATCCAATTAGGTGTTGTCCAGAAGATTGTGGCACTCCAAAATAAGCTTAGTTGGTATTTTCAATGAAAACAATTAAAAAAAAAAAAAGGAAAACATTCAATGGTACTGTAGATGAAAATTTTATTAAGTTGAAAAAATTAAATCTATTGATAGCAAAAGTTGTCAATGTTCATTAAAATAAATGAAAACAGAAACAACAAAGCATAACTTATCAGGATTATTGAACTTTATGAATAAACTGAAATCTATATGGGACTAGGCAGAGACACCTAAAAAGAACAATAACAATTTTGTTTTTTATCTTTCGTAGCTAGGAAACAAGAAGAAAATAGAATACCAACTACAATGAGTTGAGGAAATGAGTTGCTACATCAAGTATTTTAACCTTACCCCAATATTATTCCCAATAGATTGAGATAATATTAAATTATTTTCAAATACACAAATCTCCAGGAAGCAGATTACTTCTTGCAACTCAGTGAGTTAGAAAGAAAACGCCACTCTCTGAGTTCCAAATTAAGTGTCCTTTATTTGCCAGCGACCGAGAGACAACTAACACTCAAAATTCTCTCGGCCCTGAGGAGGGGGCTTGATTATCTTTTATACCTTGATACAGGTAGGGGAGAGGGTAACTAGCTGAAGCGGAATTTCACAGAAGCAAAAAAAGCAGGTTAAAGGAAGTGGATGCGGGGAGAGCAGTTTTCCATACAATTACTAAGAAGGGGGGTGTTTTAGGCACCTTCTACACAATAATCAAAGGGGAATTTTTCCTTGTACTATAACGGGTGGGCTTGCCAAGCAGGATGCGGTTACAATGGTTACAAGTGTTGAGAACAGTATGCGTCAAAGCATGACCCATTTATGCACCCAGGGGGCTGTGGTAGGGAGGGAGAAGCGGGCTGGAGCTTACAGCTAAGATAGAGTCAGTCAGGCTAGCACAAGATAGGTTATTACAACTAATGTAACTTTGAGAATGAAAAAACAAAGCAATATAAAACAATTTAAAAAACTCCAAAACTACGTGGAGATGTTCACTGCTCAACTGAAGTTTGAGTAAGAACAAATACTTTATAAATAGGAGAGTTTTGGTTCCAAGGGGGTAATGTTGAGTATCAAAAACCATTAAAACATACAATTTAGTATAATTAACATATGTCTAAAACCTGAAGAAATATATTAGTGCTAAAAGTAAAAAAAATTAGAAAAGTAGGAAAATATTCACTGAATATAACAATAAAAATAAAGGTAATTTGAGGATATTGGAAATAGAAGAAATCCAGACTATAAAACAAAATAGAGAAAATAAGGGACAAAAAAAGAAGGATGTAATACCAAATGCGATATTAAGAGATGAAGAAATAAATATACATGACAAATTTAGCTTTTCAAATACATACATAAATTGAGTAAATACAAAGGCAAACTACGAACACTGTTACATAATTTCTATGAGATAAACAAGTAAAAATAAATCAGAGGTTAAAAATTAAAGGTGAAGATTAGTCATCAAATGGAACAAATATAAAAATGCTTGCAATATAAATATAAAACATTAAATAAATGTTACATGTTTAAACAATTACAAAGGAGGCTTATATTTTACTGAAATGTAACTCAGTGAGTGACATAGTATTGAAACCTATAAAGTCAAAATCAAAGTAAATACTATGTCTAGAGACATTGGCAGAAAATCAGTACTAGTGTGAAACAAATTTCCTCCTTTGGTCTTTGAAAGGTTATATTGAACACAGATAAATAAATGGGAAATTTAAAAGATTTTAAGAATGTGTAATAAACTCTATCCACTACAGAAAATCACCTTCTTTTAAGCACTTGAAAGGTTTTTTAAAAAATTAAACATCACTGTATTCCAGAAGGTAGAATTAGTTTAGGTTACAGATGCTAAGAACACTATTAGAAATCTAGAAATAAATAACAGAAGCAAAATCATATTAAAGAATGTGAAGATAAACAATTTGTAGTCAAAGAAGAAAATAAATTAAAATTTAATAAGCAAGGAGACTGCATATAAAAACCTCTGGTGTATTGCCAAAGCTGTATTTCCAGGAAAGTTATAGAATTAAGCACCTTTATTACATCTTTAAAAATTATGTTCTTTTTATATAAGAATGAAAATGAAACAAAAGGAATTGAATTTGAAAATTATTGTAAAGAAAATAAGCAGGAGAAAATAAGAATTTAAGGAAAAATTAATGAATAGAAAACTGAAAAGCGGTATAAAGTGTAATAAATCCAAGAGCTTTTTGTATTTGATGATAAACATCGAAGTAGTTTTTCAAAGAAGGAAAGAAAAAGGCAAGCGCGCAAATTAGGGATGAGTAAGAAGACAAACCAGTTGACAGAGAAGTTAAAGTTATTGGATAACACTTTGTATTGATTTATGTTAAAAATGTTAAAATCTGGAAGAATGTATTTTCTCTAGGAAGTTCTAAATTGCTGAATGTTGCTAAAATAGATAATATATGTAGTTTAATATATATGAAATTCTTTTTTTAATTATTTTTATTTTTTTATATATATTTTTTATTGCATTTTAGGTTTTGGGGTACATGTGAAGAACATGCAAGATTGTTGCATAGGTACACACATGACAATGTGATTTGCTGCCTTCCTCCCCATCACCTATATCTGGCATTTCTCCCCATGCTATCTCTCCCCAACTCCCCACCCCCTGCTGTCCATCCCATATTTCCCCCCTGACAGACCCCAGTGTGTGATGCTCCCCTCCCTGTGTCCATGTGTTCTCATTGCATGCACATGAATATATACGAGATTCTTGAAGAAATTGTTCAACACCTACCCCTAAAACCTATCCAGATAACTTCAAAAACTTCAAGGAAGAGACAATTCTGAAGAGTTTGAGTGATCTATAGATCACAGGAAAAGGCAAGAAGGCTTCAAAACTTGTGAAACTGAGCACAAAAATAATACCTTTGCATTGATTATATAGGCAAAAATGTAAAATATTAAACAAAACAGTTGTATTTTAAATATAGTTCCAATTATATTTCAAAAGACCCTTCACTAAGTAGTTCTCATTCTAAAATTGCTGGGAGAGTGCATATTATAAATTCATATGATTAGTTTAAAGGATATGAAAATTATTCATTCATGTTGCAAAGACCTTTTTATTAATTGATAAACTTTTTATCCATTTTGGATGTTAAAACTAATTTTTTAAATACTTTAAGTTCTGGGATACATATGCAGAACGTGCAGGTTTGTTACATAGGTATACATGTGTCATGGTGGTTTGCTGCACTCATCAACCCATCATCTACCTTAGGTATTTCTCCTAATGCTATTCTTTTCCTTGCCCCCCAACCCCTGACAGGCCCCAGTGTGTGATGTTCCCCTCCCTGTGTCCATATGCTCTCACTGTTCAACTAACACCCACTTATGAGAGAGAACATGCATTATTTTTCTGTCCTGTGTTAGTTTGCCAAGAATGATGGTTTCTAGCTTCATCTGTTTCCCTGCAAAGGACATGAACAAATTCATTTTATGGCTGCAGAGTATTCCATGGTGTATATGTGCCACATTTTCTTTATTCAGTCTATCATTGATGGGCATTTGGGTTGGTTTCAAGTCTTTGTTATTGTGAATAGTGCTGCAATAAACTGAAATACGTGTGCGTGAGTCTTTATAGTAGAATGATTTATAATCTTTTTGGGTATATACCCAGTAATGGGATTGCTGGGTCAAATGGTATTTCTGGTTCTAGATCCTTGAGGAATTGCCACACCGTCTTCCACAATGGTTGAACTAATTTACACTCCCACGAACAGTGTAAAAATGTTCCTATTTCTCCACATCCTCTCCAGCATCTGTTGTTTCCTGATTTTTTTAATGATTGCCATTCTAAATGGCATGAGATGGCATCTCATTGTGGTTTTGATTTGCATTTCTCTAATGAACAGTGATGATGAACTCTTTTTCTTATGTTTGTTGGCCGCACAAATGGCTTCTTTTGAGAAGTGTCTGTTCATAGCCTTTGCCCACTTTTCATGGAGGTTTTTTTTTTATTGTAAATGTGTTTAAGTTCCTTGTAGATTCTAGATATTAGACCATTGTCAGATGGATAGATTGCAAGAATTTTCTCCCATTCTGTAGGTTGCCTGTTCACTCTGATGGTAGTTTCCTTTGCTATGCAGAAGCTCTTTAGTATAATTAGATCCTATTTGTCAATTTGGCTTTTGCTGCAATTGCTTTTGATGTTTTAGTCATAAAATCTTTGTTCATACCTATGTCCTGAATTGTATTGCTTAGGTTTTCTTCTAGGGTTGTTATGGTTTTAGGTCTTACATTTAAGTCTTTAATTCATCTTGAATTAATTTTTATATTAGGTGTAAGGAAGGAGTCCAGGTTCAGTTTTCTGCATATGGCTAGCAAGTTTTCCCAACATCATTTATTAAATAGGAAATATTTTCCCCATTGCTTGTTTTTGTCAGGTTTGTCCAAGATCAGTTGGTTGTAGCTGTGTGGTGTTATTTCTGAGGCCTCTGTTCTGTTCCATTGGTCTGTATCTCTGTTTTGGTACCATGCTGTTTTGGTACTTTAGCCTTGTAGTAGAGTTTGAAGTCAGGTAGTGTGATGCCTCCAGCTTTGTTCTTTTTGCTTAGGATTGTCTTGGCTATATGGGCTCTTTTTTGGTTCCATATGAAATTTAAAGTAGTTTTTTTTTTTTTTTTAATTCTGGGAAGAAAGTCAATGGTAGCTTGATGGGGATAGCATTGAATCTATAAATTACTTTGGGCAGAATGGCCATTTTCATGATATTGATTCTTCCTATCCATGAGCATGGAATGCTTTTCCATTTGTTTGTGTACTCTCTTATTTCCTTGAGCAGTGGTTTGTAGTTCTCCTTGAAGAAGGCCTTCACATCCCTTGTAAGTTATATTCCCAGGTATTTTATTCTCTTTGTAGCAACTGTGAATGGGAGTGTTCTCATGATTTGATGATTTGGCTTTCTGTTTGTCTTTTATTGGTATATGAGTATGCTTGTGATATTTGTATATTAATTTTGTATTCTGAGATTTTGATGAAGTTGCTTATCAGCTTAAGGAGTTTTTGGACTGAGACAATGGTTTTTTTTTTTTTTTTGAGACAATGGTTTTTTTTTTTTTTTTTTGAGACAGTCTTACTCTGTCGCCAGGCACCAGGCTGCAGTGCAGTGGCACAATCTCAGCTCACTGCAACTTCTGCCTCCAGGGTGCCAGCAATTCTGCTGCCTTAGCCTCCTGAGTAGCTGGGACTATAGGAGCACACCACCACGCCCAGCTAATTTTTGTATTTTTAGTAGAGACGGGGTTTTACCATGTTGGTCAGGATGGTCTCCATCTCTTGACCTCATGATCTGCCCTCCTTTGCCTCCCAAAGTGCTGGGATTACAGGCTTCAGCCACTGTGCCCGGCTGCCTGACAATGCGGTTTTCTAAATACACAATCATGTCATCTGCAAACAGAGACAATTTGACTTCCTCTCTTCCTATTTGAATATCCTTTATTTATTTCTCTTGCCTGATTGCCTTGGCCAGAAATTTCAATACTATATTTAATAGGAGTGGTGAGAGAGGGAATCTTCATCTTGTGTTGGTTTTCAAAGGGAATGCTTCCAGCTTTTGCCCATTCAGTATGATATTTGCTGCTGGTCTGTCATAAATAGCCCTTATTATTTTGAGTTATGTTCCATTGATGCCTAGTTCATTGAGTGTTTTTTGCATGAAGGGTGTTGAATTTTATCGAAGGGCTTTTCTGCATCTATTGAGATAGTCATGTGGTTATTGTTGTTGGTTCTGTTTCTGTGATGGATTACGTTTTTTGATTTGCATATGCTGACCCAGCCTTTTGTACTAGGGATGAAGCCGACTTGATAGTGGTGGATAAGCTGTTTAATATTCTGCTGGATTCAGTTTGCCAGTATTTTATTGAGGATTTTCACATTCATGTTCATCAGGGATATTGACCTGAAATTTTCTTTTTTCGTTGTGTCTCTGCAAGGTTTTGGTATCAGGATGATGCTGGCATCATGAAATGAGTTAGGGAGGAGTCCCTCTTTTTCTATTTTTTTGAATAGTTTTAGGAGGAATGGTACCAGCTCCTCTTTATACCTCTGGTAGAATTTGGCTCTGAATTCCTATGGTTCTGGGCTTTTTTTTGGTTGGTAGGCTATTAATTACTGCCCCAATTTCAGAACTTCTTATAGGTCTATTTAGGGATTCGACTTCTTCCTGGTTTAGCCTTGGGAGGGTGTATGTGTCCAGGAATGTATCCATTTCTTCTAGACTTTCTAGTTTATTTGCATAGAGGTGTTCATAGCATTCCCTGATAGTAGTTTCTATTTCTATGGGATCAGTGGTGGTTTCTCCTTTATCATTTTTTATTGTGTCTATTTGATTTTTCTCTTTTTTCTTCTTTATTAGTTTGGCTAGTGGTCTACTTGTTTTGCTAATCTTTTCAAAAAACAGCTCCTGGATTAATTTATTTTTTTGAAGGATTTTCATATCTCTATCTATTTTGTTGATCTTTTCAAAAACCCAGTTCCTGTATTTATTGATTTTTTGAAGGGATTTTTGTGTCTATCTTCTTCAGTTCTGCTCTGATCTTAGTTATTTCTTGTCTTCTCCTAGCGTTTGTATTTGTTTGCTCTTGCTTCTGTAGTTCTTTTAATTGCGATGCTAGGGTGTTGATTTTAGATCTTTCCTGTTTCTCCTGTGGGCATTTAGTGCTATAAATTTCCCTCTAAATGCTGCTTTAGCTGTGTCCCACAGATTCTGGTATGTTGTGTCTTGGATCTCATTGGTTTCAAAGAACTTATTTATTTCTGCCCTAATTTAGTTATTTACCCAGTAATAATTCAGGGTCAGGTTGTTCAGTTTCCATGTGATTGTGCGGTTTTGAGTGAGTTTCTTAATCCTCAGTTCTAATTTGATTGCGCTGTGGTCTGAGAGACTGTTTGTTATGATTTCTGTTCTCTTTAATTCAAATTCAGTATCCATTCACAGTAAAAAAAGTGATTAGTAAAATTTGTGAGGAATATTTACCTTTTACAAGACAAATTTTATCATCAAATTGATCAATGAAACCTAAAAATTTCCCACAAATGAGTAATAAGTAAATGGTGTCCACCGTCACCATTTAAAAAATATGAATAAGGTAATAAGAAGAAATAATGCATGAAGCTAATATAAGATTAGATGAGTTGGCTATTGATTCAGAAAACCTAAAAAAACAGCTAAAATATTAAAAATAAATAATGACTTTCTCAAGGCCATCAGTTATAAATAAATGCACCAAAATAAATACCCATAAAATCTGGTAGTGAATAGCCTGGAAACAGGGTGAAGTCAAGAGAGCAGACTCTTCACTTATTTATTCCATTGCCATAGTTCTCAGACTTCAGCATGCATTAGAATCACTGCCGAGCCTGCTGAAACAGATTCCTGGGCCTCAGATATGCTGATTCCAGAGATGCTGATCAGTTTTTCCAGGTGGGACTTGAGAATTTGCTTTGCTAACTTGTTACAGTTTCCAGTGATCCTAATGCTGCTGGTTCCTGGACTACATTTGGATAGCCTACTACTCTGTGAAGTTGAAGTCTTATCTAGCTGCGCTTCACAAAAACGCAAGCCTTGCCACATCTTCAATATCCTTTCATGTGTGCTACCCCAGTGCAATACACTTTCAGCTCCTGAAGCTCACTCCCTCGCTGGGACTTCAAAATCCAGCATTCATCCGTTTTTCAAACTCACCTCTACATTCTGGAGGAAAACATTCATCTATTTCCCAACTCTAGAAGTAGTTAGAGAACAAAGTGACAACTCCACCATCAACCCTAATTCAATGTCATTGCCATTCCTGAAACTTAAAACGAAGAAAAGAGGGGAAAGAAAAGATAAGGAGTAGAGAAAACAGTCCAGAGAAGCTGAAAAGAAAGCCTCCAAAACAGCCACATGGTTGTTGGTGATAGTTTTTATCTGTAAGTTTTTCAGCATTGCAGGGATCTACTCCCCACGACTTTCAATCTCCTTGTACTCATTGCTTTTCTCAGACATTGCACTTTCAGATTCATTTGATGACTGAGATTGTGAGACATGCAGAGGATGCCTTCCTTTGTTTAGAGCAGTGATTCAAATCT
This sequence comes from Alouatta palliata, assembly GCA_004027835.1. Classification (NCBI taxonomy): domain Eukaryota; kingdom Metazoa; phylum Chordata; class Mammalia; order Primates; family Atelidae; genus Alouatta; species Alouatta palliata. Next base: position 9,951 of record PVKV010023875.1, read on the forward strand.
GAATGCATATCAGATTCAATTAAATGGCAATACTTGAATCTCATCTTTGAGATTTTGATTTTGTTGGTCTGAGGTGGGACTATTGGCATTTTACTAAAGTTTTCCCATGAAATATAATGCAGCTCCATGATTAAGAAGAGATTCCCTATTACTTCAAAGTTGGCTAAGAAAAATTGTGTCCCAGACCAGAGAAGTGAGAATTTTCCCAAAATAGCCAAAATGTCTTTCTTTATTTCCACCTGGAAATGTGTACTTTCCATTTGATTGAGATTAAAGTCCAAAAGTATCTCTGTAGTTAAATTTGTGTGGAGAATGCAAATTACCTTATAACAACGACCGGGGACTCAGGCAGCTCACCATCTGACTTATGGTTGATGACTGATTTTATGTGTCCACTTGGATAGGCTACGAAGACCAGATGTTTGGTCAAACACCAATCTAAAGGTTGCTGTGATGGTATTTTTCAGATGAGATTGCAGACTTAAGAAAAACCACATGCCTTCCATAATGTGGGTGAGCTTCCTCTAGTCAGTTGAAGGCCTTAAGAGAAAAGGGTGACGTCTACCAGAGGAAGAGGGAAATCTGCCTTCAATCTGAGTTCACACTCAAGCTGCAAGATCAGTGCTTCCCTGGGTCTCCAGCCCGCTCAGCAGATTTTGATTTTGCTAGCCCCTACAATCATGTGAGCCAATTCCTTAAAAATCTGTCTCCTCTCTCTCCCTGTGTCCCTTCTTTCCTCCCTTTCTCTCTCCCTGTTTCTTGTCCTCACTTCCTCTCCCTCTCCTTGCCTGTGTCTCTTCTCTCTCTTCCCGCTTATCCCCTTCTGGCGTCTCTCCTGCTCCTCCTCTCCCTCCCCAATTTTCTCTCTTGTCTCTCCCCCCTCCTCTCCTCTCCTCTCTCTCTCCCTCACTCTCTCTCTGTTTTCTCTCTCTTCCCTTTCTTCCCGTTTCCCTCCTCTCTCTCCCTCATTCTTCTTTGCCTCTCTCTCCCTCCCTCTTCCTTCTCCTTCTCTCCCTCCCTCTTTCTGTATGTATGTATTTCCTTCACGCATACTGTAGGTATGTGTATACACACACATGCATGTACACACACACATCCTACTGTTATTTTTTCTTGGGAGAACCCTAACACACCATTGAACTAGGTGAAAGTGAGATTAACTGCTAAGTCCTTGGAGTTTATGGCTTCCCTTTGGGCAACTTTGTCCTCTAAACAGAATACAGATCAACATGGGGTAACCTGAATGTCTCTTAAACCTTCTGAGCCTGAAATAGCCTCTCTAGGGCCATCAGCTCCAGAGTCTGTGATCTCTGTTCCTGATATCACCCCTATTCAGACCTGGTAAGATGTCCATAAAGGATGATGGATAATAAACTTAAAATATAATATTTGTGTTCTAAAACCTTTCCAAATATTCAGACGTATGTAGCAGCTAGATGATCGAGCTTTCAACAATAACCTCTGTACTTCAGATTCCAGTTTCAGAATTGCACATTAAACCAATTTTGGGAGTGGGTACAAGGCAAAAGTTAGAAAAAAACATGGAATATTAACCTTCACAGCAAAACCTTTCAGATTCATTTAGATAACTGATTGCTCAAATAGCCTGTTTCCATTATTGTCTAAGCTTTGTGAATCACAGAAAGTACACTGCTAATCACCACTTGTCTTGTTTTAAACAGGTCAGAATGTTCTCAAAAATAAAAGCTCAGTAAGCCATTAACCTATTGTGTTGGCCACTGCTATTTTATCTAGAGACCTTGTATAAGGACAAGATGATAGATCTGTGGCAGCCGTTCTGAAACAGTAATGTGTATCAAGTTTATGCAGAGTGCTTGAAAAACGTATAGTGTTTGGGTCCTAATCCTAGACCTTCTGATTTAGTATGTTTTGGGTAGAACCTGAAAATCTGCAATTTTAACAAATTTTCAGGCGATGCTGATAACTGCTGTCTATACACTACAATTTTAGAAACTCTAGCTCTTGAAAACTGCAGTCAAGAAAATGAATTAATGGAAAATATTTTTTTTCTACTTGGGTTCAGTAGGTGATCAACAGGGATTCATTGAGTACTTAATATGTGCTTGGTCAGCACTGTGATAGTGTTGTGTGGGCAGATGAGCATAGTTGCTGCGGTCAAAGAACTAATCATCCATTTGGAGGATCAAGACTAACCTACCTGTTTGTAGTAAAGAACAAGCCTTGAGACATAACAGCTTATATGTTACAGATGAAAAGACTGGCAGGAGTTCATAGGAAACGGAGGTAATGAGGATTCTGTGAACTACAAGAAGCTTCTGTTGGAGGAGAAATGAACTGGGCCCGGAAGAACTGGATTGATAGATTAGAAAATAAGAAATTCAAGGTGAGAGAGTCACATGGGGACAGAGGCAGAATGAGCATTAAATCAGCTGTTAGGGGAAATGGTTGGCATCCTGTGCATGAATGAATTTAATAGATAATGTGATGATTACCATGACTTAGAGTGGTAAACAGATTTGGAATGGTTAGGGGAAGAGGTATATTTTGAGAGATCTGTGAGCCCAGGGAGAGGATATAGAATTAGCACAGCAGGAAATTCAGAATGTTAAGCAGAAGAAATGCATGATAAAAGTAATATATGGGAAATATAAATTCAGAAAAAATGTGCAGAATAGATAGGACTGTGTTAAAATAAAAGATGCATCAAGTTCCTGGAGCTAAAGGCTTATTGGGGTATCCAAGAATGAGAAGATTAGGGCCAGAATTAAGCTTGTTGCAGTAAGAGTAAGAAAACAGATACTCAACATTTTCTACAGAAAATGATTTGTTTCAGTGACATAAACAAATGTATAAAGGTGCTACTTTTAAATGTGGGTGTTCATCAGGAAAGGAAATGCTCTTAACAGGGAGAAATATTTTTATAATTTAATTTTGCCAGAGAGATGTATCTGGTTTTGGATATGTGGATTTGAGGTTATAGCACATTCGAAAAAGGAATTGTCTAGCTAAGATTTGTAGATTTAAGGAGAATACATGACTTATATCCATTTGAGGGTAACTGATATTAATTTGTTATTTGAAGCTGTAAACATGAGAGAAAATATTTACTCACACATATTTATTCCTTAAGTTTCATTAGATTACTTTCTATAGGGCAGACATTGTAGTGGGAATATAAATGGGAATTTAATTAGAGAATTTAAAGGAAAAAAGTCAAGAAATTGAATTTAGGAAGAACGCCTTAGTTAGAGTTTGGATAAAGTCAGAGGAATAAATAAAGAAAACACACGAGAGGTACAGTTTTCAAAAGAAAATGAGGATGGTGTTGGAAAGGGTTAGAAGTAAAGGAAGTGATACCTTGTGGCAGCAGAGGTCAAGGATAATCATGGAGAAAGGTGAAATCTCTTCGGGAAGAGTAGGCAGAAGAAGGGAGTAGATTTGAAGATACTGGTAAAGAAAGAGCCACAGAGCAATAATAGTATAAACAAGTTAGCATACCATACTGGTGGAGAGCTACTAATTTTAGGGAAGAAAAAAATACTTCATCTTCTGAGACTGAAGGGAAAACACAATGCAAATGTGAATTATTTTCAATACAAGCATCTTTATTTTTCAAAATTAAACATATTTTTACATAAATCTATATTAAATATTTCTTGCATATAATGTAATCTATGCTTATAAATTATATGTGCATTTAAATGTAAACATTAAATGGACACTGACTTTGAACTAAAGGTATTTCCATTAGTATTTTGATAGTTCAGTTTTTACATGAATACTTTGCAGAATGAGGTAAATTAAATCTAACAAATATGAATTATAACATATTTAGTGGGATAATAAATTGCTTATTTTCTTATTTCTATTTTTTTAAAAATTTCTATTTAAAAAATTATTTCTATTTTAAAAAAAAATTTCTGTTTTAAAAAAATTCGTGTTTTTTTCCCTGACATAGAGAAATCTTCGTGGAGGATGAAGAACGTAGGCGTTAAGCCCCTTTCAGAAGTGGAAATGGAAATTTTCAGATTTGAGGATGTTACAGGGAGAGAAAAAACAACACTGATTCAAGAAAGAAAAATGGTCTTAAAAGGTCAGGAGTATATTTGGTAAGAAGTAGAAAATAGCCGGGGGAAGAATATAAAACTTAATTTTACCATTATATATTTTGGAAATTTATTGATGGTTTTACAGAGAAGGCTATAGTGGTCAAAGACATAGCTGTATATTTTACAAATGAAGATTGAGGGTGTACAAATTCTGAATTTTTACTTAAAGTGGCACAGGGACATCACTGATATTAACATGAGACCTTATGTGAGAAAATGAAAGGGAAGATATGGGAAAGATGAATAAATTTGCAATAAATTTTGCATTTGACTTAATGTGGTGAATTTTTACTAACGAAAATCAGAAAATAACTACATAATGTATCATCAATTATTGGAAAATTAAGCAGAAAGAAATTTCCAGAAGACCAAAATGAATTTGTATATGGTTAGGAAATACCTATTAGAGCAACTCGGCATTTTTGAGTTGGGAGAAAAATGTCAACCACAATTCTTTATAGTCCCATGAAAGTCAAAAGTCTGAAAAGGAACATATACTTAAGTATATGAAATGATAGAAAAAAATCCACAATAAAATACTTACTGCAGTTCTAATTTCCCTGCACAAGATAAGATGCTTGCAGGGATATGGAATGCATAGAGCAAAATATAAAACAAAAAATAAAAATAATAAGGTTCTCACTTTGAAAGAGATTACATATATTAAAATAGGTAACATGAGACATGTATGCAAAAAGACCCATGACGTGTCATAATACAGATTATTTGCAGCAGAAGATAGTGCAAATAAAGTATCAATTAAAAAAAGTTTTTTTAGAAAGAGTGTCTCACTCTGCCAGGTTAGAGTGCACTGGTCTGATTACAGCTCACTGAAGCGCAAATTCCATTCCTGGGCCCAGGGGATCCTCCCACCTCAGCTTCCTGAGTAGTTGGAACTCTAGGCATGTGCCACCGTATCCTGTTAATTAATTAGTTTATTTTGTAAAGAGAGGGCCTTACTATGTTGCCCAGGCTGGTCTGGAGCTAATGCCCCTAAGTAATCTTCCTGTCTTTGCCTCCCAAAGTGGTGAGATTACAGGTGTTTCCAAGTACCATATTTTAGAAGCTCTTTTTAGATTGTCTAAGACTCTATATTCACTGAGCATCTTAAATACAGATTTTCAACTCTCATGGGCAAGAAGTTACCATATTTAGGTTGAGTTGAGACCAATTTTGTAGTTGAGTCCCATCAAAGATTTAGTTTCCAAATACTCAGTTTAAACCAGGTAAAACTGCTTATCCAATGGTTATTTCAAAAGATGACCTGTTTGACTTAATGTGACCTATTCTCTTGTGCTGTATAAACATGACGACAGTTCCTTAGTGATTTAGAAACTTGAACACTCATAAGATTTTCATATTTGTGCATAAACTCTAAGATAATAACTTTCAAAAGAACATTATTTGTTACACAAATATGTTAGTTTATTGAACAATGTTTTCTTTATATAATGGTTTTCTTTATTTAATGATCCTCCTGAGGGTAATTAAAATGCTACCGTGGTGTTCCAGTTTGTATTCCCACTATAGTACCTGGCAATTTAGGTGCAAATAAAACTTAGAGTGCATATGCAAATTGTGAATACTCTGAAGACGATGATAGCGCATTTTAAAATCTTAGAAAGTGTATTTCTTGGAATACATTTGAATATCTCCCAGTCCTAGTGTTCTGGAAACATAATTGAAAATAAAATGCCATAAATTCAATGCAACCATGGCTAGTACTCAAGGAACAGTCTTTGCTCAAGAGAATCATTTAGTAAATAATGGTTTCAAGGAACTAGGACATGACTAAGTACACTGGATGAATCATTGTGATTTCTGTATCTCAAAATACTGATCTGATTATGCCATTAATTTGCTCAAAACCTTCTCTGCTCCTCCATTACCTTTAGAATGAATTCCATACCTTTTACCTTAATATTTCAAAGCTCTTTATTATTTGGCCCAAGTTTATTATACTTTTTTATCTATTTTATCCCCTAAAGAAAAAAGGAAATTCCTGCCCTCACGGAGCATATGTTCTAGTGAGAAGAACATACAGTCAACAAAATAAGTAAAATGCAAGTCTGTCATACGGTGATAAATGCCTTGATAAATGCTAAGTAGAGAATAAAGATATGTCTGTGCTAAGGTGCTAGCTGTAAATAATATTGTTCATGGAGGGTCTCCTTGAGTGACATTTGAACACACTCCAATGGCAGTGAGGGAATAAGTCATAGATATGGATGTTAAATAGTAAAAACTGCAGGTTGAAGCCCAGTAAGGACAAAGGCCCTAAGTGGACCTGTGCCTGAGGTCTATTTCATAGAATTTCTCTTTCCTTTTTCTCTCTGGTGTCTTTATATTTTCATTAACCACAAACATCTGAGACTTGGTTGTGTAAATGTTTGTCTTTTTTATTAAGTTGGGAGTTCATTGAAGGCCTGTTCTTGGTCTTATTCATGCTTTTAATTTTAATTTTATTTTCAGCAGTGCCTACTGTCAGGTTCTGTTTTTTAGGAAGTTCTTAGTAAATTCTAATATTATAGAATTGAATGGATGATTCTCAATATAGCCTTCCTATACCCATCCTCTCCTGAGTAGTACAGTTGTGGATTGGATGGTGATACTGGTGGCTCCTGACAAGGCAGGAATCACTAAGCTCCTACCTTTCTTTAGGAAGCTGAGGATTCTCAATGTTTTGGTTTAGAGCTGAGGCAAGTACTTCCCTGAAACTGGGTATTTTCTTTCTCTTATACTGTTTGATACGTTTTACGATATTGTTTGATATTTTTACTGTTTGGTTGCCATGTGGTATGTGAGGTCTAAGGCAAAGTTGCTATGGTCATATTAATTCTCATTCTAGGAAAGGAGCTTCACAAAGTATTCACTGAGGGCACCGGCAGCCCTAGCATCAAAAATGAAGTGGTTATCACTTTTAACCTCAGAGCAGAAACCAGGCCTTTGATGTAGCCCAGGATGATATTCAGAGAGCTTTTCAATGTCTGCTTCATCACGTTTTTGACATCATCATATTTGGTAGCTCCACTGGATTAAATAGTATCCCCGAAATTCATGTCCATTCAGAACCTCTAAATGCGACCTTATTGTAAATGAGGTATTTGAGGATGTAATGTAGTTACGATGAGATCATGCTGGACTGGGACCCACCTAATTAGGTGGGCCCAAATGTTACATAAGGACGAGTGTCCTTATTTAAAAGGAGAGAGAAATCTTGACAGAGACATGCACCAAAAGAAGATACATGAGGAGAATGCCATGTGAAGGTGAAAAGATGCCTCTACAAGCCAAGGAACACCAAGGTTGCTGTGCAGTCTCCAGAAGCCAGGACAGAGGCCTGAAGCATCTTCGTCCTCTGAGCTGCCAAGAAGCAATGAACCCTTTGACATCTTTATTTAGGACTTTTGCTTTCCTGAACTATGAGAAAATACATTTCTATTGTCTTAAGTCAGCTGGCTTGTGGTAATTTGTTATGACAACTAAATGTATGAATGTAACCATCTCTTGATGACGTGAATCCTGACATTTAAAAATAACTGCTCTTTACAGAGGGCCAGAAGCTCCTCTAGTCTCTGCTGGGGGAGGTTTTACTGGATGATGAAGCTCATAATGGACTACACAGTAATGATTCTGTAGCTTTTCATTTAATATTTTTATAGTGCATAACCAAATTGCAATACATTATTTCATCCCTCTTTTCTATGACTGCATATTTCAGTCCTTGGAAATTTTATGGATGGAGGAAAATAAGTTTTATAATCTCATTCTTTACTTTTATGATACATATTTTCATGTGGGTTTATTTTCTTTGAATTTTATTGTCCCTGTTTTTTATTTGTAAACATAAAATGTATTTCATGTTTCATGTTACCATAGTCTCTAGATTAATTCCAACACATTTTGCCAAGTATATTCTTAATGTAGTTCTAATTAGCTTTGCACCATACATCATTTTTTTTCCAACAAAAAAAATCTAAAGATTCCATATGTTTAAAGTCTCATTAGGATATATATTACACTTCTGCTATTTTGTATGGTAGTATAAGAATATTACTATATTTCTATTATTTCTACTATTTTGTTTAGTACAATGGTTCAAGTGCACTAAGGAGACAAAAAGTTTTCTGGAAGATAATTTTTTGAGGAGACTGTGAATAACATAACAAAGTAATACTGAGAGTTACATATATCCAAAGTTTTCAGAACCTTCCCTAACATTCCAGATACTCCCAATGTCTCTTCCAGAAAACTCCAGATTACTATGAATGGACTCCTACCTTATACCATGAACCATGAATTTAACCAAATATGTTTCCTTTTTTATCCAATTATTTTTAACATCCAAACCTTGTGCTCAAGTTCCCTAGAGTCATATGACCCAATGTGACTCTCTTTACAACCTCAAAGCAATTACTTCATGTTTACAATGTATACACCAACCTATCTAAGCGTATTCCCTTCATTATTTGACTGCTGTTTAGGAGTGTTACATACGTCATGCGGTATACTAATGTAGATTAGATTTTTGCCCTATTATTCATTCATATACGTTTGAATTTGTGTAAGAGTTTTGCTTTTGAAGTCATTCTCTTTGCATACACTAATGTATAAAATTAACAAAGTCACTTTATGAGCATAATCTACTTGTTACATCTGGGGTCTCTGAACTTGTACTTGAGCAAACAAAAGAGTTTCTGAAAACAAACTTTATGTAGCTTTTTTTGTTTACTTGCCTCCTGGAACAGCTTGCTTTGCCTTCCACATTCTTTCAGAAAAAAAGTTACTTATCTTTGTTTGCTCTAGGTCATTGGCAACATAAATTAAGGAAAAAATAATTGATTAATTTGAAAAAGGTATATAAAGACACTTTATGACCCTGATTTTTATTTAGTTTTTTTGGCATAGGGCAAAAGAAGGAGGAAAGAATAGCTCTTATCTTATTGGAAGCATTGTCTTCTAACTTTCTAAAACCTAGAGAAAACAATCTGTTGGAATATCACCGAAAGATAAGGAAACAGCCTGCTATAGTAATTTCTTGGTCAATTTTGTGCTGCTGAATACCTGAGTATGGATAATTCATAAAAAACAGAGATTTATTTCTTACAGTTATAGTGATTAGAAAGTCCAAGGTCAAGGGATTGGCATCTGGTGAGGGCCTTCCTGCATCATAACATGGCAAAAGGCATCACACTATGAGAGAGCATGTGAGAGAGAAAGAAGAGGGATGAACTCATCTTTTATAAAAATGCAATGATGAACCCACTCTCATAATAATAGAATTAATCCATTCATGAGGGCAGAACCCTCATGACATAATCACCTCTTAAAGATTCCACTTCTCAACATTGTTGCATTAAGGTTTGAGTTTCCAATAAATAAACTTTGGGGATATAATCAAATCATAGCAGGCAATTAAGGTGATAGCCCTTAATAGGTCAGATAGATAAGCTTGAAATTTCTAAGGTCTGAGAAACACCAGGATAAGATTAAGTAGAAATTAACAAAAATGGAATTTATTAAATATAGGATATATTTGTAATTGCGTTTCTCTAAATTTCATTAATTTATTACATTTATTAGAATTATAATAATGTCAAATAGCTATGCTCAAATGTTTCCATTCTATCTCTATTTTGGTGAAATGCATAATTAAGTAGAAATAGAATCTCTCACACATAATATGGAATCGATGTCTCAGAACTGAAAGAAAATCTAATAATTATTTATGTTCTTTTCAATCAATGATGAACCCCTTTAAAACTTCTAGTTATTTTGCCACCCTCAGCTTAAATCTTTTACAAGAATAAAGAATGAACCATTTTCTAAAGCAGTTCATATTACTGTAATTCTAATTTTAGAAGTCTATTTTACATTGATGTACTCATATCTTCCATATTGATTACCCCTTGAACTAATATGACAAAAGTTATATCTTTTCCATAATAACTACAGTTGTCAAACTATTGTACCTAGCCATTATTCACACTATGTACCCAAATTTACCTAAACGACTTCTCTTTTTATGGTTTCTGGAACTTTCCAAACTGTGTTTTTTTCTTTTTAGTATTTTATAATTGTGTAATATTAGTTTTAAAGTGCAAAGCTTAGAACTAAGGAGAAAAAAAAATATAAAATCCAGTGATGTATCTAGATCTGTACAGGTCACTTTTAGTGACTCAGATTTAGATTGTGTGCTATGTCACACTGTTGACTTACATAAAGCTGGCAGTCAAACAGAACCTCCAGCTCTTCTTCAGATATGCTACTCTTAGTTCAGATCTTCACAATATAGCATGAGATAGCATTGTTAGAAGTTCAAAATGTATGGAAAACATTAAATTGTCATATAAAGCAGTCTATATTGTTTCAAAACTAGATGTTCTGTAAGTGCACTATAAATACATTCCATATGTCTTTTAAAAATAATAAGATACATGACACATTGTTTTTGCATGTTTCTTTAATAGTAAATTATGTTAAATCAAAAGTACAGGCATCAATAAAACAATGTGCATGTGTGTGTGTATAGTGATTGAGTGTCCAGAAATATGCATGTTCAATTGTTGATTTTTATTTTATTTTATTTTTATTTACATAGATTTTTGAGGAACAGGTGGTGTTTGGTTACATTAGTAAGTTCTTTAGTGATAATTTGTGAGATTTTGGTGCACTTATCACCCTAGCAGTATACACTGTACCCAGTTTATAGTCTTTTATTCCTTACCCTCCCAATCCTTTCCCTCAAGTCCCCAAGTCCATTGTATCTTTCTCATGTCTTTGCATCCTGATAGACTAGCTCCCATGTATGAGGGAGAATATAGAATGTTTGGTTTCTCATTCCTGAGTTACTTCACTTAGAATAATGGTCTCCAGTTTCATCCAGGTTGCTGTGAATACCTTTAATTTGTTCCTTTTTATGGTTCACTGGTATTTCATGATATAGTGCCTAGTATTCCATGATAAAAATACATTAGAGATGTTGAGCATATTTTTCACATTTTTTGGTCATTTGTATATCTTCTTTTGATAATTATCTATTCATGTTCTTCGTCCATTTTTTGATGGGAGTGTTTGTTTTTTTCTTGCTAATTAGTTTGCATTCCTTACATACTCTGGATATGAGTCCTTTGTCGTATGTACAGATTGTGGAGATTTCTTCCATTCTGTGGGTTGTCTGCTTACTCTGATGATTTATTTCTTTTGCGTGCAAAAACTATTTAGTTTAATTAAGTCTCACCCATTATCACTCTTTTTGTTGCATTTGCTTTTGGGTTGCTGGTCATGAAGTCTTTGCCTAAACCAATGTCTAGAAGGGTTTTTCTGATGTTATCTTCTAGAAATTTTATGGTTTCAGGTCTTAGATTTAAGTCCTTTATCCATCTTTATTTGATTTCTGAATAAGGTGAGAGATGAAAATCCAGTTTTATTCTCCTACATGTGGCTTGCCAATTTTTCCAGCATAGTTTGTTGAATAAGGTGTCCTTTTCCCACTTTATGTTTTTGTTTGCTTTGTTGAAGATCAGTTGGCTGTAAGTATTTGGCTTTATTTCTGGGTTCTCTATTCTGTTCCATTGGTCTATGTACCTATTTTTATACCAGTACCATGCTGTTTTGGTGACTAAGTCCTTATAGTATAGTTTGAAGTTAGGTAATGTGATGTTTCAGATTTGTTCTTTGCACAGTCTTGCTTTGACTATGCAAGCTCTTTTTTGGTTCCATATGAATTTTAGGAATGTTTTTTTCTGGTTCTGTGGTATTTTGATGGAAATTGCATTGAATTTATAGTTTGCTTTTGGCAGTATGGTCATTTCTGTATTATTGATTCTACCTATCCATGAGCATGGACTGTGTTTTAATTTGTTTGTGCCTTCTATGATTTCTTTTAGCATAATTTTATAGTTTTCTTTGTAGAGGTCTTCACCTCTTTGGTTAGGTATATTCCTAAGTAATTATTTATTTATTTATTTATTTTTGCAGCTATTTAAAAAGGGGTGGAGTTCTTGATTTGATTCTCAACTTGGTCACTGTTGGCATACAGCAAAGCTATTGATTTATGTACATTAACTTTGTATACTGAAACTTTGCTGAATTTGTCTATCAGTTCTGGGAGCTTTATGGAGGAGTCTTAAGAGTTTTCCAGGGATATGATCAGATCATCAGCAAACAGCAACAGCTTGAGTTTCTCTTTACCAATTTGGATATCCTTTTATTTCTTTCTCTTGTCTGAATGTAAATGGCTTAAATGCTCTACTTAAAAGATACAGAATGGCAGAATGGATAAGAATTCACCAACCAACTCTCTGCTGCCTTAAAGAGACTTACTTAATACGTAAGGGCTCACATAAACTTAAGGTAAAGGGCTGGAAAAAGACATTCTATAAAAATGGACACCAAAAGCAAGCGGAAGTAGCTATATTATATTAGACAAAACAAAACAGAAACAGTCACCCTTTCTAGCAGCTGGAACCATGGTAAAATGTATCCGAGGAAAGACTTGCTGTACATATCAACACATGGACTAAGACAAGGACATGAATGAAACTGGAAACCATCATTCTCAGCAAACTGATACAAGAACAGAAAACCAAACACCGCACGTTCTCACTCATAAGTGAGTGTTGAACAATGAGAACACACAGACACAGAGAGGGGAATATCACACACCGGAGGCTGGGGGATTGGGGGCTAAGGGAGGCATAGCAGGGGATGGGGGCATTGGGGAGGGATAGCATTAGGAGAAATACCTACTGTAGATGATGGGACGGTGGATGCAGCAAACCACCACCATGGCATGTGTATACCTATATAATAAACCTGCACCAACTGCACATGTACCCCAGAACTTAAAGTATAATAAATAAATTTTTAAAAAATGCAACAGCACCAACATGAGCACTAAATTTAAAATTTCCTCATGGGCTAAGATTTTATACTCTATTTCACGCTAAAGAGTGGAAAACATTTAAGTATGAGAATTAAGAAGAGATTTAACACATATTGAAATCTAAAAAAGTTGAACGTAAAGAGACAGAGTAGAATGGTGGTTGTTGGGGTGTATGGTGAGAATAGGGAGATAATCTATTGGTACAAACATTGTTATTGGATGAATACATTCTAAAGATCTAAAAGATGGCACAGTAACTGTAGTTAATACTGTATTATATATTTGAAATTTCTTAATAGATCTTAACTGTACTCATCCCCCTCTACACAAAGATAACTATGTGAGGTGATAGATATGTTAATTATCTTGATTATGAGAACGATTACACAAATTATATTTACATCAAAATACCATGTTGTACACCTAAAATACATACAAATTTTTGTCAATCATTCCTCATAAAGCTGAAAAAAATGAAATAAGATCTAAACCATCCCAGGAATTTATGTGTGATGAATATACAATTTTAAGCAACAGCAAATAGGCTAGATAGCAGATGATATGGATATGTCATAGATATATATGTGTATACATGCATATATATATATATGAAATTAAACAACTGATTTAAAAAACACAAGCAAATGTCGCATATCACATATTTCATGTTAGTTTGGAACCTGTCACTTTGTAAAGAGGGGGAATACAACTCATTGTATTTCACAAAGAATATGAATATACAGGACAGAAACAAACAAGAAGACTTTACAGGCCATAAAAGGATGGTGATTGGCTAGCTTGAGGTAGAATTCACTATGGTGGAGGAATTTGAAGAATTAATCAAGACGTGTCTACAGAAGAACACAGCTGAACAAGCAAGTCTGAATAGTTCAGTGATGTAAAATTATATGAGCAAAAGATTACTCTTTGCATGTAATAAACGTGCAAAAAGGATGACTGTGTTGATAAAAACTGACTGGTTAAACTTGAAATAATATTTATATATGTGTTTTCATGTCTGGATTCAGAAAACTTTTGAATAACATTGCATATATTTAAAATAGTAAAATTTGCAATTATTATCTATTGATTTTTTAAAATAAATTTTTTAAATAAATTTTTAAATTTAAAGGACTGACTCAATAGTTTCCAGTCTGAAATTTCTAATCTATAAGGCTCCACTAAGTTAGAAATGGGGTTTATGACTTATTTTTAATAATTATAAAAAGACTTCTGGGAAATTACACATACTCCTAAGAGATTATGTTGAAAAGACATTTAAAAATGTTTCTTTGCTTTTGACTAGAATGAAATCAATTTATTACATGAACACATTGTATTATGTTGCACAAATTTCTGATTGGTTCTAATATGTCTTTGATTAATAAAAAATGTGAAGAAAAAATTATTATTTATCAAATTCAGTGCTCCTAGTTAGTTTCTCTGCTGTTGTTAATGGAAGCAGTTTATAGCTCTGTAGTTTTAAAATCCACAAGGCTTTGAAGAAAATTTTTGTGATACTGCAAAACTGGGCCCACTCTCTCTGGGAAACATTGATCCCTGGGAATAGTGCTCTAAAAAAGGAGCGTACGCTTTGCTGGAATTTCATTTGCAGTCATTCTCATCTTTTCATCAAAACCAACCAGAGTTTTACTTTTGGTAAAATATATTCTGTGAATTCAACCATAAGCAAGGAACTCATTTTTCTGAAATACAATTGAATCTCAACTTAAGATTTGCCATATTGCTTTTACTTCCAGCCTTTTAAAAACTATATATATGTGTAAATATATTCCTTTCTAACTTTTCTGAAAAAATAGTTTGAGCTACCTTTATTTTTAAATCATAGGGTCACACAGAGCTGGAGGAACTAACACGTTATTTTTATGTGTTTTTTACAGAAAATACACAGGCTGGTAATATAATGAACAACTTATATTTTAAGAGCACATGGGTCGTATGCAGTAGCTCAAGCCTGTAATTCCAGCATTTTGGAAGGCCGTGGCAGGCAGATCACGAGGCTAGGACCAGCAAGTGTGGTGAAACTCTGTCTCTACTAAACATACAAAAATTAGCCAGGCATGGTGGAAGGTGCTGTAATTCCAGCTACTTGGAGGCTAAGGCAGGAGAATTGATTGAACCTGGGAAACAGAGGTTGCTGTGAACTGAGATCATGCCACTGCATTCCAGCCTGGGTGACAGAGCAAGACTCTCTCTCAAAAAAAACCAAAACAAAACAAAAAAAAAGAGAGTATGTAATTTCATGTTTGCTTTGCCACTTGCCTTAAAATAGATATTTTTCAAAGCATGGCGTGATGCCATTACACACTTAAGTGTTTTATTTGGACCAGAATATAAAGCAATAATCCAAATGTGGCCTTTATGAAATAGCTACTATTACTCCACAGCATGATGCTTTGTAAAACGGTTTATAAATACTGTATAAATGCTTTACAACCATAGCTTCAGAACACAAACAGGTGTCATGAGCCTGTATATCCAGGTTGAAAGGTTGTCCCATTCCAAGGACTATAAAAGATGCCAAGGAGTCACTGATAAGATAATTTCCTTTTAATATGTTTCTCAGAATGAAATGTACACTAAAGTGGTCTTTATTATCGCTAGCTATAAATGTAGTAATTAAATGGTTCAGTTTTGTTCCTTCAGAGCATGGTGAACTGACAGTGTAGCTCATGTTGCAGCCATGCACTGCACAAGATGTTCTGGTTAATACGAACCATATATACAACAATGGTCCCATAAGATTATAAACCATTTTTACTATACCTTTTCTATATTTAGACACAGTTAGAGACACAAATACTTAACATTGTGTTACAGTTGCCTATAGTAATCAGTAAAGTTTCATGGTGTACACACTTGAAGTCTGGGAGCAAAGGAAATACAGGTTATGTCAAATACCCTAGGTATGTAGTAAAGCTATACAATCTAGTCTTGTGTAAGTACACTCTATGATGTTTGCACAACAATAGAATCACCTTACGATGCATATCACAGAATATTTCCCAGTCATTCACACGTTACTATATATGAAGAATATATACTAATACTATATATTATATTAGTATATACCTTATAGATCCCTTGTATATGAGGATAACCTGATAAAATACAGAACATTTGATTTGAATTTCAGATCAGTGAATAAATTATTTAAAATGGTTCATGCAGTATATTATTCTTTGCTTATGTAAAATTAATTGGGTGTCCTGTATTTCTATTTGCCAAATATGACAACTTAATATATGAATGAATAAAATCTTGAGATGTCATAAGTTAATATAGTACAATATATACTAATATAGTACTATATATACTAATATAGTATTAATATAGTGCTTTTAGTAGACAGTATATTAACATCTAGTATATGTACTAATGCATTAGTATTATATACATTATACTATATATACTAACATAGTATGAATATAGTACAATTATAGTATTATATTTGTGCTATACTATTTGGTAGAAATGTATTGAGAGTCAAATGTTCTATGTTTTATAAGGTTATCCTCACATACAAGGGATCTTTATAAAACTGAAGCCCATATTTATATACCTATTTCAGATTAGGTTAAGATATAATTTTCTGTTTAGACAGATGTCTGTAGCAGTCACGGAGAAAATTTTTCTGCTTTAAACATCATGATGGTTGCAAAGAGAAATTGAATAAGTAGAATAAAGAAAAGGAGACATTCTCCTTTTCTTGTGATTGGGTATATGCTGTTTTTTTTTTTTTTTTTGGTAGGTAAATTCAGCTTTTGGGGGAAATTAAGTTTCAGGCCACCAATGCCATATTTAAGCTGTTTATAAAGGAATATTATTTATAAAAGCTGAAAAAATGCCCGGAGATTCTCCCTGTTGACTTTCTCTGCCCCTACCACCAATCTGGTTAGTAGAGATTGCTTGAATGCACTTCTAAGGGAGGTGATTGTCCTATTTCCATCAGATAGTTAAAATATTCATGGAAATGCTGGTCTCACAAACAAATATAAAAAGGAAATCTATGACATCTATTTTATATAGAGTTGTATTACTTTTTTTAGGAAGAAGCAGTGTGGAGAGGTAATGAGATCAGGGTTCCATGATTACATTTTGATATGACATACATGGAGAGGAAGAGAAAAGGGACAAACCTCAAGAATCTCTTGTGAAAAAAAAAATCACCCTCTTGGGTTCTGAAGAAGTAACATTTACCTTACTTCGGACGCACAGGTGAGTGGGTATGAGTTTATGTATTCTAGACTGGAGATATGTGAATGACAATTTGTGAATCAGAGAATCTGAAAATCATAAATAATATAAAACTCTTTTGAGATATAGGGGGACAGAAGTGAAATGAAAACCATATTAAGGAATGGTAAATACTGTAAGGGACTTGCGCATCTACAGATTTTGATACTCATAGAGAGTCCTGGAATACTGATGTGAAGAACAGGAGAGGTGGTGCGGGCATGAGTGGGTAAGAACGTCACACTGAAGACTGAAGATCTGACCCTGGTTATTTTCAAAATAAATTGACTTTGAGTCAACTGAGCATAGGAAATGAATAATAAAGGAACAAAAAGCTAATTATTGGTTTAGATGATATATCAATAAATTAAAAACAGCTCAAACTTAAGTACAAGATATAATTATAGATTAGTGAAGAGAACGGCAAGATTTAGCATCATGATATTTGTGTAATGTACATTTGGAGCTGACTGGGAACATGTATGTAGAGTATACAAATTACTTTTTACAGTCTATGATTAATTTGCAGGAATTAAATGAAGGTCTAAAATAAGAGACTTTCTTATGACACAAAATAAAACAACAGCAAGCTTGTTTAAATATAAATTCTTGTGGGAATGAGAAGACAAAGCATGAATGACACACACTTTGCATACCTCTTATTATATGAGAGATCTCAAGGATTCCAAACTCAAGAAATGTTGTTACTTGGCTGAATTCTCATCTCTTGACACTATGTATTTCAATTATAAAAGTGTGTATGGGAGCTGTGGATTTGACTCTTACTGTGGTTATGGGTATGGCTGTATATAGAGCACCCACTGTGACTGTAACGGTTATCATGATTGTTGTGAAAAATAAATATTCTGTTGTAGATGATCCTATATTTGTTTTTTGCTTCTAAGCAATACCATTGAGCATTGCCTCTTATTTAGTTTCTGAAAGACCTATTCTGCTTTAGTCATCCTCAATCCTGATAGCCTACACTTGAGAAAAATGACTCATCTGGTGAAAACCTCATTGGTCTTCAAAGTTCCTGTTAGTCATAGATGTAATGTGGTTTCACTTAGAGATTGAAAATATGACTGTTTTGAAATTTTGAAAAATATGAAGTTCTGTTTGTGTGCATGTATAAGAGTTAACACCAATTTGGGGCATTTTTTACCCTCTCGAAAGCCAGACTACTATGTAGATTAGTTGATCCTTAGCTTCTTAGAAATTTCTTCTTAACGTCCAATAATTCTTCTTCTCTTTACTTTTTCTACTCTACATTAAGCTTGAGTTATTTAATTGTCAGTATCCACCACATGTTTAATATTAAATAAACATGTACCCGTTAATTGGATATACTTCTAAATATACAAAATGAAGAAAGGAAGTGGAATGGTATCATCTTTAGTATAGAATGGTAGTTTATTATCAGCCAAAACAAAGGGTGGAGAAGAATCACTGAAACATCTTGAGTGACAAAAGGAAAAACTGTCTCAGAGATGAAGTCACAAGTTCTATGGTGACTATTAATGAAAAACAAAAAATTACAGTAGACAGTGGCACTCAACAACAATTTTAAGTATAAAGATTGAGCCATGATAAAATCTTAAAATCATTTATTATTCAAGATGTTTGTTGCAGAAAAGCAAACTATGTATATAGTACACAATGAGGATTATATTTATTTTGGAGGGTTTTTAATTATAAAAAAGCCTCCAATAAGTTAATATGACACACTTAAAGATATGTTAATTGCCAATATATTGCGCAACAGCTAGGCATTATTCAAGAGCAGTTCTCAAAAATTGGACTAGCCAGGCAAATTCAAGTTTTTGTTTTCTCCTCTTATATTTTCAGAATCAAAATTCCTTAAATGTATCATCAACAATGTTGAAATAATTGAATATCCAATGAAGAAATTAAATGTGAACATTGAGATCTCATAGCATATGAAAATTAATTTGAATTGAATTGCACATTTAAATTTAAAAGTTAAATTGTAAGTGTTCTAGAGAAAAACACATTGCTTTATGCACCACATTATGTACAAAATTGAAGTCAGTTGAACTGCAGACTTAAATGTAAAATCTAAAATACAAAATTTCTAGAAGAACCACTTTTCTTTGAAATAGACAAAGATTTCTTATAAAGCAAAAAACACTCCATGCATAAAAATTTTATAAGGTGGGCTTCAAAATTAAAAATCATTTGTCTTCAGTAAGCACTATTAAAAATGATAGGAAAGCCAAGATGAGGGAAAATATATTTTTCTCATATATCTGCCGAATGTATGTGTGTGTGTGTGTGCATACACATATATATGCATAAATACACACATAGATATATACATATATATGGAGAGAGACTTCTTTTTCTGTTAAGTAGTATTTCATATATATGTATTTCATATGTATATAAAGATATCTCTCCATATATATGTTCTATTTCATATTTATTATATATATGAAATAGAAGCAGCCAAAAATGCATGATACACTATAAAATCAAGAAAGGCAAAACCAATCATTTGGAAAAGATAGCTGAAAAGTGGATGCCTCTGTGGGAGGAATGGAATTTTCTGGAAAGGAGCATGAGAAAATTCTCTAGGGATCTGGAAATATTTTATATTTCGATTGGCATTATATATTTGATTGAATTTATTTGTTGTTGAAATTCATTAGAATGCATACTTAAGTTATGAGCATTTTAATATATGTAACTGTGCCTCAATAAAAATTTAAAAACAGTTTTAAAAAGAACTCATGTATCTAAAACTAGTTCCATTTGGTGATTTCCCCTGCACTGGTGTAGGAGTAATCTCCCAGCTGAAACTTGTGGGGACTCTCTTGTACAATTGGGCTTCTGTTCTGAGAAGGGTACCTAAGGGAGCATCAAAGTTTGTGGGTCTTGGTCATTTGATGCTATGACAGAGGCCCTAAGGCTGGAAGAGAAAACCAACAGAAAGACTATTAATAAAAATTTCCCATCAAAGACATACACGTGCACAAGGAAATAAATAATCTCTCCATATTAAGAGATCAGAGTTAACAAATACGCATGTAAAAGAGTCAGTGAGATTTCTGACTTTTTTAGTCTTAACTGCAAGGAACTGTCGAGCTGGTGAAGAAGAAATATTGAATCACTAAGGTCTGAATTTAGGCACAATGAAATAGAAGTATTTCTATTAAGGTTACAAATTATATATATATACACATACACACACATATATACACACATACACACACAATGATTCTAATTGCATCGGCCTTTTCTCAAACATTCTATAACCAGCTCGGTTACTTCTTTCAGGCTTCTGGTTAATATCAACTCCTTAGGAGACTTTGTTTAACATTCTGCTTAGAATAGAAATGATATTCTTACACCATTTCCCTGTTTATCACCTTGCTCCTACTCCTCCTCTTCCTCCTCCTTCTTCTCCTCCTTCCCCCTTCTCCTCCTCTTCCTGCTTCTCCTCATATCTTTCTCTCTCTCAAAATTAAAAAGTGAAAATCAGGTGTTCTTTTTCTTCAGTTATAATCGCTACACAATTGTAAAATAAGAAAGCCCCTATTATTCAATTTTTTAACAGACATTTTATACATGGTATATAGCATTAAAGACTTACAGAAATAGCAAAATCAGGGTACAACACTTTCAGTCAATTAACCCCAAGGCTTTATTTTTATTGATATTACTTATGCTAACGTTAGTTTTTTACCAACATTCTTAATCAAAAGGATTCAGGATCCATTAGGATTTTAAGAATCTTAACCGATTTCTCTAGGCATTAAAACTGAAAAGTATACTGCCAATTTTCTTATGACCATTAGTCCCCTGATTATTTTTAATAATCCTGGGAAAATATATATATTTTTTGTAAATCGCTGGCCAATGTGAGTACTTAGGGCATCTATAGTTGCTCACTCTTATAAGAAAAAAGGAAAGAGCTTGTCTGAGTTCAGATATCAACTGAAGCCACGGGTAAAGGCTCTTGGGAAGTGTTAGGTAGGGCACCTGGAGTGAGAGGTGGCATTTAGAAGAACCTGATGCCATTGAGAAGATCCTATGGTGGCGGAGGAATTGTTCTATGAGATTGCTATGTATGATAAAGTGAGTCCAGGAGTATTTATATGGGGGTATCAAATAATTCTCCTCTGTGGTAAAGTGTAGTCACAATGTTTCTCTTTGTTAAAAAGCACAGTGACATTAGGTGCCAGTGTTCTCACTTGCTAGCTGTGCATGTGTCAGAACGCTTCTTAATCTTCATATTTCATAAATCTCCTCTTCCATTCAAACAAAAAGGTTATAAACACTGCCCTCAGAGGACTGTTGCCATAGTTAATGAGATATTATACTTAGCATGTAGCACAATATGTAACAAACAATAGGATTTTGTTTGTGTTCTCAAATGACTCCTTTTGTATGTTGTTTAGCAACAGGCAATGTAATGCTTTATCTATGCTAACTTTTTGAGAGGTAGCAGCCTCTGAATTAAGTCATATGATTTTATTATTCTTTCCTTTTCTTTTTTCTTTTTGGTCTCATACTTTTGTTGGAATTCATGGAGTACATGAGAATTGCTAGAGCAACCCGAACTCTAAGCCATTTCCTTTTTTTTTTTTTTTTTTTTTTTTTTTTTTTTTTTTTTTTTTTTTTTTTTTTTTTTAACTTAGTTCTTTTTTTTGAGACTAAATCTCACTCTGTCACCCAGGCTAAAGTGCAGTGGTGTGATCTCAGGTTACCACAACCTACGCCTCCCAGGTTCAAGCAATTCTCCTGCCTCAGCCTCCTGAGTAGCTGGGATTACAGGCACCTGCCACCATGCCCAGTTAATTTTTGTATTTTGGGTAGAGACAGGTTTCCCTATGTTGGCTAGGCTGGTCTCGAACTCCTAACTTCTAGTGATCTGCCTGTCTCTGACTCCCAAAGTGCTGGGATTACAGGTGTGAGCCACTGTGCCTGGCCTGTTTTTAATTAGTTCTAAATATACAGATACTTAGGAGCACATATGAGATTTTGAATTTAGAAATTACTTGGAATTATTTTGGTTTTCTTATTTAAAAATAATATACCTCGAAATAATATGTATATTCATTTTACTTAAGAACAAAAAGGAAAGTATCATCTCGTACCACATACATGCTATATCATCTGAACTCATAGACTTCACGTAGTCCTTGAGCCTCTTCTGAATTCCATTTGAGAACTTCATGATAGAAAAAGTAATAACTTTAGAATCTTCACTGCAAAGCAGAGTGTGACATACTGGAGTATATTTTTATATTGCTCGAGTGATTTTTTTTTTTTTTTTTTTTTTTTTTTTTTTTTTTT
>PVKV010023876.1:0-32506 GCA_004027835.1 Alouatta palliata
TGCCAACTCAGCCAGCTCACTCTTATTATGGCCACACTAGCGCCATGCCTGCTTCCTAGTGGACACCCCGGGAACAGCCATCCACACAGACTGATGACCCGTGACACTCCCTACACTCCACGGCTCATCACATCACACTCATCTCCAGCTAGACTCTCTGCCTGGAAGTCCCACATCTGTCCCCACATCCACTGCCCGAAGAGGTCCTTTTCATGCTTCAAAGCCAGCTTAGTGTCTTCCTTTCTGCAAAAAATGTTCCTGACCTCTCAGAAGTTTATTCTTTCCCTCTTTTTGTCGGTCTTTCTTTCTGTCGATCTTCCTCTGAGCTGCTCTACCATTTTATGCACCCAGGCACTGTGACAACTGAATTAAACAGGGTGTAAAAAAGAAAGAGAAGACAAGTAAATGGAGTTAAACAGCCTTCAATGACCCCCATCACAGTGATTCAATGCTTGAATGACTTGTAGCAGAGGCCACACTCAATCCCCCTCTGTCCTTTGAGTTTTTGCAGCTCTTGCCAAGACCATTCATGTTCTTAGGAAGCCCGCCTTTATTTACCTCTCTAGCCACATGGATTCTAAGACCTCCTTTTGTGAGCTGTAATCAGAATGCAGAGAAGTAATAATACAAGGTTAGGGCCCAGAACTCCTCCCTCTTCTCCCTGCAGAGACCTAGATTTTTTTTAAAAAATGACCTTGGTCTTCAGAGGAGGAACTTCCCAGCACATTGAGCAGCCATCCCCAGCCTACCCCTGGCTGTGGGGCTTACTTAGCTCATCCATCCAAAGGCTATTTCCTGGGTGCTTAGTAGGAATCCAGGCATGGAGCTAGTGCAAGTGTAAGAAGAGTGAGCCTGGCAGACGCAGGCCCCCCAATAACCAGGTAAACAAATAAACAGAACTACAAACTACGATGACAGTAATTCATCTGTCCACAGATATTCGCCGACTGTCCAGTGTGTGCCTGGCACTGTTCCAAGTGCTGAAGAAAAACAAAGAAAACAAAAATCCCTGCCCTTGTAAAGGAGACATTATAATGTGGCAAGATAACACAATGAAAAGGAATGAAGAATAAAACAGAAAAGTAAAATAGATTGCATGTCTCTTGATGACGAGTGCTGCGGGATGAGGCTGTCATCTAGCTGGAGCACAGCAAGTGGAACATGCTGACATGTCAGCCAAGAGACCTGGCAGACACCACCTTGGCCGAGGGATCAAGGTTGACATTGCCAGCTTTGAGTAGTGCTGACATCTTGCTGTCTTCTATATGGCATCATTAGCGGGTGCATCCTCTTGGTGGGATCTTCCCCAAATCCAGAACCTTAATCTAATCATGAGAAAACAACAATCCCAATTTCAGGGACATTTGGCAAAATACCCTGCCAGTCCACTTAAAAGTGTTGAGGTCAGCTGGGCACAGTGGCTCAACCCTGTAATTCCAGTACTTTGGGAGGTCAAAGCTGGCGGATCACGAGGTCAAGAGATCGAGACCATCCTGGGCAACATGATGAAACCCTGTCTCTACTAAAAATACAAAAATTAGGCACATGATCGATCAGTTGCTGCTATACTGGAAAGATGGCGGAGCAAGAGCAAAGAAAAATCCCTTTGGTTCCGGAAAATCTCCTGAAAAAGAGGAAGGCTTGTCCAGCCCTCAAAGCCACTCAGGCAAAGCAGGCATTTTTTGCAAAGAAGGAACAGAGGAAAGGAAAAGGGTCCAGGTCTAAGCGACTAGAATCATTCCTACATGATTTCCGGCGGCAGACCCATGACAAGGTGCGTGTCAGATGACTGGAAGTGAAGCCTCACGGCTTGAAATTGCCAGATAAACATTCCTTGGCCTTTGTCGTGTGCATCGAAAGGATTGATGGCATGAATGTACTGGTGCAGAGATCCATTGCGAGACTTTGCCTAAAGAAAGTTTTTAGTGGTGTCTTTGTAAAAGTCACCCCCCAGAACCTAAAAATGCTGTGTAGAGTGGAACCTTATGTGACCTGGGGATTTCCAAACCTGAAGTCTGTCCAGGAACTCATTTTGAAATGTGGACAAGCCAAAGTCAAGAATAAGACCATATCTCTAACAGACAACACAGTGATTGAGGAGCATCTGGAGGAGTTTCGTGTCATTTGCTTGGAAGACCTCATTCATGAAATTGCCTTCCTGGGGAAGCATTTTCAGGAGATCTCATGATTCTTGCACCCTTTCCACCTCTCAGTGGTGTGTCATGCTACCAAAAATAGAGTGGGCTTCCTCAAAGAGATGGGCACACCTGGCTCTCAGGGTGAACGCATCAATCAGCTCATCCGCCAGCTGAACTAGACCCAGGTGAGGCAGGGCTGAAAACTGACCTTGGACTGAGTGTGGATGGGCCATGCCTTGCCATTTTAAAAGTTCTTTTTGTATTTACTAGTTTTTAAGAGTAACCTTGAGATTGGGAGGAAAAAGCAGGCTGATACAAGTAGATGGAGACCTGCTGGGAGCAATGAATGCCTGATTAGGACATGGGGCTATGCATAGCCTAGCAGTAAAAATGTCGCGTAACTAAGAACTGTATTGCTGTGGTCATTTAGATGGAAATGAGGAAAGAATATTAATAACTGATTTCAAAAAGGACTTGAAGATGTGAAATCATCTATTTTGCTCAAGAAATCTTAACTTTTTTTGAAATTACTTGTTATTCCTATTATTACTCCAGGTGCCAAACTGCAATAAATTTTTATCAATGAAGTGGAAAAAAATATTAGCTGGCAAGTTGACAGGCGCCCTGTAGTCCCAGCTACTCAGGAGGCTGAAGCAGGAGAATTGCTTGAACCCGGGAGGCGGAGGTTGCGGTGAGCCAAGATAGCGTCACTGCTCTCCATCCTGGGTGACAGAGCAAGACTCCGTCTCAAAAAAAAAAAAAAAAGTGTCAAGATCATGAAAGGCAAGGAAACCCTGGGAAATGGTGATTGGCCAGAGGAACCTAAGCAGACACGGTGAGTAAATGCCATGTAGACTCCTGGGACAGAAGAGGACATCAGTGGGAGAGCTGGTGACACCCAAGTAAGTCCAGGCTATCCCAACATCTACTTCCTAGTTCTGAGGAATGTGCTGGGGTCACATGAGAGGTCCACGTTTATGTTAGGGGAAGCAGGGAGAGCGTATATCGGACCTCTCCATACTGTTTTTATAACTTTTCTGTACATCCAAAACTGTTTTAAAATAGTTTTTTTTTTTTAAGTAAATGTTTCAAAAAGAAAAACAGCCAAGTTGGGGGGACACTTGGGTGGGGTTGGGAGTTGCAAAGGTAGCAGCGGGAGACCAGTTCAGGAAGAGAACATTGCACCAAGACAGACAATTGGGAGGACCTTCCACAGCCAGGGCCCTGAGGGTCTCTCTGGGGTGGTGCCATTGAAGCCGAGTTCTGAGGGACAAGCAGGAGTTGACATCATAAGTCTCAAAAGTGGGAAAAGAGGCATGCACAAAATTGAGAGAGGGTGCCTGTGGCAGCATCTGGGGAGGGAAGGAGAGGACAGTGTGGGAGAGAAGGAGAGGGTAGGGTTGGAGGCCCATCCCTTCATTGGCCATGAGGACACTGCATGGGGCGCTGAGGTGGGAGTAATGGTAATAATAACAGGCAGCACTTGCAGGCTACATCCTGTGCACCTGGTACTCGCCTAAGCCCTGTGTGCCCTCTGAGTTAATGCAGAGGTGAACTGAGAGGCACCTGGGGCAGTGGCTGGGGGAAAGGAAGCAGGTGACATCTCTGGTTCTCTCCAGCTTCTTTAGAGCAGGTCCACAGTACTGACCCTTCTCTGCCACCCTTCTCCAAAACCACCTTGGTGCGAGTGAGGGGTTCTAAGGTGACAACAGACACAGGGGCCACAGACACAAGACAGACACTCTGACTCACAAGAGGACCTAGTATGGGCATCCATACGCCCTTCCTGATGGTGACTTTCTATGAAGACATGCAGAGTGCAGATAACCGGCTGCTCCCGCACACATCTGCATCGCTACTTATACAGCTGTGCACACACGTGGGCATGCACACACACACACAGCCTCCTGCAGCACTGTGGCTTCCGGGTGGCTAACACAGCTACCGCCTTTGATTGTGCTGAGCTGAGCACCCATTGTCTGCTGGGGTCGGGAGAGGGCAGGCACTTTCCCTGCATGACCCCGTTTCAGTCTCTCAGTGCCCCGTGGAGGTGGTCCATGTTGTCCCCACTGGACAGAGGAAGAACCTAAGAGTTAGAACCCCCAGCATGGTGTCTCCACTAAATAGAAGCCCCTGTTTCTCTCCCAGCGTCTCCCAGAGGGGCTGCTCTGAAGCACGTGGGTTTGATCAGGATAATCAAGGTAAATGATCCTCATCTTGATCCATCACAAATGTTAGGGTACAAGGAGAATGGGTGGAGTCTCTGCTGCCTGGTATCCTAAGCTGGGTGACAGCAAGCAGACAAACACATGTCCACCTCTCAGGCCACGCAGGGAGAACAAGTATCATTCGGTCAGTATTACAGGGTTGTTGAAGGCTCAGAGGAGACCAGGCAACGGGCGATATGTGACCTCCCTATAGCAGTGTTTCTCAGACTCTGATTAACGTCACTTGAGGAGCTTGTTAAAAATACATATTCCTGGCCTTGATCAGATAAATCAGAATATTGGAGGCAGAGCCTTTAAGCTACTCCTTGGTATTCAAATGCATATGGGTTTTTGGTGCTTCACCACCTATAGTACAAGAGAGGGCAGGACTGTCCTGTTGGGTGCACTGTGTGCCAGACGCTCAGACCCCAGGAACTCCCTTACAGCCCCTGCTCCCTGCAGTGCCACCAACCCAACTTTCATGCCTGAGGGTGGGCCTCAGACTCCTCCTAGAATAGGCCCAGAGGTTCCTTGCTATGCAGGCATCGTTTCCTCCAATCACCGCCGAGCACTCACCAGGTAACAAACACACACACCCAGGCGAGTTCCTCATGATTGTCCCCACGTTGATATCCCAGACTCTACAAGATGTCAGCTGCTGCTTAGGACTCTCTAAGTCCTTGAGCTTGGAACCTCTACCACACACAAGCGCTGGGCACGCCCCACAGGCAGGTAAGTGCTGATCACATACACCCAGTGACGTGGGAATCCCGGATAATCAGTAACTTTTTAGCAGAAGTACCCATGCCTCATGAATTTTGAGATATTTTTGTTTGCTAAATCTGACAATTCTGCCTGTAGGAATAGGGATGACTGAGAAGCAGCTGCTCTGATGGCCAGAAGCTGACAGCCTTCCCCACAGAGACGCGGGGAGTCCTGAGGACAGCAGGAAAGGCCAGGCACTGCCCTGGCAGTGGGAGGGGGCTTGGGCCAATGGAGGGTCAGTGCTATGAGGAAGGACCCTGGGAGGCTTCCTGCTACATAATGTGAGGACTGGGAGCATAAGAAAGGATTGACTTATCCACCGTTGCATCAAACTGAAGCCTGAGACAGAACATTCTGTGAGGTTGCCTTGTTCACTGCAGAGGAGCTGACTCACATGGTTTTGTCAAGGAAGTTGCAATCTGTGCCAGGAGTAGCCAGCCTAGCAGTAGCAAAGAGGCTTTTCTACCCCAGGTTTTCCCAGAGCTCCTCTCCCCTGGCTAAAGGAGAGCCCTGCAGGGAGAGTCCCCCTCTAGGGAACTTCGCTCCTGAGTGCCGCAGCTGCAGAGATTGGTGGGGCCAGTCCAGAAAAGGAGTCTTTCAGACCAGGGGAAGATACGGTTGGGTCTCAGGGCACTGGGAGGCCAGTGAGGATGCTTCAAACAGGCCAGTGACCTAAAGGACTCATATTCTTAAGGACATCATGGTGGCCAAGTAGAAAACAGCCTGGTAGGATGAGGGTGGAAGTGAGGACCCGTTCAGAGGTCACTGAAGGTGCAGCCAGACAGGTTGGGACCCACATGGGCAGCAGAGGTGGGCAGTAGGGATGTAGACCGGGAGACCCTGTCTCACGCTGGGGGCCCCAAGGGGAGGTGGAGGCTGAGCTGGGAGAAGAGGCACCATCCACTCACTTCTTGCTTGCAGAGTGACTATGAGGAGCAAAAGAGCAAGTGAGGAAGTCAAGGGGGTTATTTGGGGGCAATGCTCCGTGTGACGGTTGCTAAGGATAGGTGCCAAGGAGGGACCTGTGTCAAAACCCCAGGTCCAAATGTTAGTTACCAGAGGCCTCTGATAAAGACAGAGCCACAGGTAAAACACAGCAGGCGTGCCCCCTTGACCCTTAAAATCAGAAGCCTATCTGTGTCCTGGTGAGGAGAGAAGCATGATCGATCATCCACACTGCCAGGACACAAGCCTAT
This sequence comes from Alouatta palliata, assembly GCA_004027835.1. Classification (NCBI taxonomy): domain Eukaryota; kingdom Metazoa; phylum Chordata; class Mammalia; order Primates; family Atelidae; genus Alouatta; species Alouatta palliata. The sequence goes on from PVKV010023876.1 coordinate 6,307, forward strand.
TATTTCTCATGCAAAACCCAGGCTCCTTCCAGGGCTGGCACAGAGGACTGCCAGAGGAGTCAGGAGGCCTCCACCTTCCCCAGCTGGGCAACTTCAGAGGATGTCTCCTTATCTCTGGGATCGCCGTGTCTCCACGGCCTGGCTGGGCACAAGTCAGCTGGAAGTGGAGCTGTGTTTGCAGGGAAGGTACGAGGGTGGACGTCGAAGCCAGCCTGCCTGGTTCAAAACCCTGTCTCAGCTTGGCCCTTACCAGCAGTGGTGGTGTGGCCTTGGGAATGAGCTTCGCCTCTCTGTACTTCCATTTCCTCATACCTAAAATAGAGGGAGTACTGGGACCGGCTCAGTGGGTACTCATAGGGATTCCATGTGCTCTTATGCATAAAGAGCAGAGCAGCTAAGACAACCACCATCTACGTCACTGGGTCTCTGGGGGTGAGGGAAGGAGAGGCAGGTTTGCTAAGTACAAGGAAGGCGGGGGAAGGTAGTAAGGCATCAGCCATGTGGCACACATTGTATTATGAGACTGACTGGTTTTCTTACATCATCCTCAAATTTCCTTCCTTATCTGCTTCTCATGGTTCCCGAGAGTCAAGAGGACGGGAGCTGTGGAATGTGTTAATCATCTACTCCTGCATAGTCAATCGACCTGTGATTATCTCACGGAGCTCCTGAGGGTCAGGAATTATACTCAGGGTAATTCTTTCCTCAGGAGAGAGAGAGGAAAGAGAAAGACAGAGAGAGTGAGGGAGAGAGAGTGGGACACAGACAGAGAACCCATCAGGAGGGGCTGAGCTGGGTGGTCCCGGCTCCAGGTCTTTCATGAGCTTGCTGTCAAGCTGTTGGTCAGGGCAATCCCAGAAGGCTCACTCATGAGGCCATAGGTAGAAATTCTCAGTTCCTCGCCATGTGGACTATTCACAGGGCTGCTCGAATGTGACTTAGAGAGAGAGAGAGAGACAGAGAGAGAGAGAGAGAGAGAGAGAGAGAGAGGTTTGTTTGTTTAATGTCTTGGAGTTAAGAGAGTCTATAGAGAGAAAGCACAAAAGAGAGAGAGAGGAAAGAGAAAGACAGAGAGAGTGAGGGAGACAGAGGGGGACATAGAGAGAGAACCCATGGGTAGAAGCAGCAGTCTTTTTATAACTCAATCTCAGAAATGACACCCCGCCCCTTCTGCCTTAGAAGGAAGTCACTAAGCCAAGTCCAATGCAAGGGGAGGTAACTAAGCTCTATCTCTTCAATGAAGTGGTATCAGACATTTGCGAACACATCTGTAAAATGACCAGAGTGTTAGAACCTCAGAATCCAGCAAAGTAATTGCCCTCATAGTAGATTATAAATGTTTTAAAAAACAGATGAACTAGCTGAATGAATAAATGAATGAGAGAGTGAGGAGGATATTTCTGTATCATTTCATGCACAGGAAAGGCACCGAGGCTCACGGCCGTTAGGACATGTGTGAGGTTGTCCAGGCAGTAAGGGGTGGGGGCTGAGCTGGTTTGCCAGAATTCTGAGATGGAGGACACAGCCTGCAGCAGTTCTGAAATGGAAGCCGGGGATGGCAAGCTACAGCAGCCACTCCCTCCCCTCCCCAGGAGAACAGACACACTGAACAGAGTCAGGAGTTCTCTCTACTCTCCCCAAAGCCTTTGCAGGCATCTTCCAATCCACACAGGCACAGCCGAGGGTCTGGCTGTGCTGAAGGAAATTTGCAAATCCTGCCTCACATCTGCGGCCAGTATCACCCCCAATAGCCACCAAATCAGCACCAACCCAGCCGGAGCGCAGCATGGGTGTTGGGCAAAAACAGGCTATTTTTTTTTTTTCTGAGATGGAGTTTTGCTCTTGTTGCCCAGGCTGCAGTGGCAGTGGTGTGATCTCGGCTCACCGCAACCTCTGCCTCCCGGGTTCAAGCGATTCTCCTTCCTCAGCCTCCTGAGTAGCTGGGATTACAGGCATGCACCACCATGCCTGGCTAATTTTTGTATTTTTGTAGAGATGGGGTTTCTCCATGTTGGTCAGGCTGATCTTGAACTCCTGATCTCAGGTGATCCGCCTCGCCTCGGCCTCACAAATTTCTGGGATTACAGGCATGCGCCACTGTGCCCGGCGACTCCATCCTTTTCTGACAGAGACCAGAGTCCTCTGTCTGTCACAGAGAAGGCTGGGCCTTCTCAGGGTTCTTTAGAACTGCTAGTGTCAGTCAGTATCTATTTCTTCTTCCTAATCTTTTTTTTTTTTTGAGATGGAGTTTTGCTCTTGTCGCCCAGGCTGGAGTACAATGGTGTGACCTCAGCTCACTGCAACCTCTGTCTCCTGGGTTCAAGCAATTCTCCTGCCTCAGCCTCCCAAGTAGCTGGGATTACAGGTGCCCACCACCACATCTGGCTAATTTTTGTGTTTTTAGTAGCGACAAGGTTTTGCCATGTTGTCCAGGCTGGTCTCAAACTCTTGACCTCAGGTGATCCATCTGCTTTGGCCTTCCAAAGTGCTAGGATTACAGGCGTGAGCCACTGAGCTCAGCCTCCTAAGAATTCTTAAATCAGTTACAGTTGACAAAAGAAGTTCAGAGAGATAAAGTAATTGGCCTAAAGTCACCCAGCAAGTACAAGTGGCAGAGGGATGGTGCAAAAGAAGCCCTGTGGGTGACACACTTTGGATGGCCCCTGCCTCTCTGGAAGGAAGTGGCACTGGTTTCTCTCTGCCTCACCTTCCCATGCAGGCAGACAGGCTTGTGCTTGGGCTCCTGCTGGTCCTTCCAGTTAGGCCCCAGAAGCACTCTCTTCCCCATCTGGATTCCGAAATGCTGACTTGGTGCAGTGGGGTAAGGAACACCCTAGGAAATGGGTAGTGTCCAGACATGTTCCAAGTAGGTGTATCGCTTTGCCAAAGTGGATGTCTGTGCTGTCCCAGTCCAGGGAGTCGTTTCCCGTGAATGCATTTGGGTAAGTTGTCTGCATGATGACTGCACCCCACCTTGTCACACTCTCACAAGTCTGAAGGGTGGCATATACAGTTGCTAGCTATTTCTCTATCAGGGAATAGCAGAGCTCAGCTCCTTTCCATGGTTGGGACCAAAAGCCTACTGGCGTTCTCAAGCACTCTGTGCACTGCCACAGGCCCAGCCGAAACCATCTGTGATACATGCACATCCAGCTGAAATGGGTGCCCCTGGTCAACTACCCATAGGGCGTGTGCCTGCTGAATAGCCTGCTTGGCTGCCAGGAAGGCAGTCTTGGCCACATCATCCCAATCCTGGGAATTTTCCTTCTTTGTTAACTGATGCAATGGTTTTATCATTTGAGCTAGAGGGTGACCACACAGGACACCTAAGTGTTGGAGGGTCGGCCACCCTGCAAGGGTATTCGAACAGCATGTCTGTGGCTGTGTCCCAGCTATTAGTGCATGCATATACACTTGCGACTTCAGCAGCGGCTTGATCTAGTCTACTTGTCACCTGGTCTAGTAGACTAGACACAACATTACTTGTGTGACACAGGACAGCTGCTTCTGTTTAGGGTATATCTGAGCACATGCTGGGCATTTCTGACAAGCCTCCCAAATATCTTGCATGGGCAGGAACAGACCCCCAAAACTTATCAACCTGTTGCATCAGTTCATCCCCCCAAATGTCCCAGACCATGTGTGGACACTACCCATTTCCTAGGGGGTTCCTTACCCCACTGCACCAAGTCAGCATTTCGGAATCCAGAGTGGCACCACAAAGGCAATAGCTGTGAAAACTACAAGCAGCATCACAGTGATCAAGCTGGCAGAATCCCAGGGTCTGATGGACTCTGTATGTACCAAGGTGACTCCAGTACGGGGACAGTGAAAGTCATTATTCCTTGGACAGAGCATCTGGTTGTCCCAGGTCCCTGACTGAGCATTTGATGTGAATCTTTCATCTCTTTACCTTTAAGAGAAGCACTACAGCCATCCTCACGCAGGCCCCAAAGGCCAGTGCCACCCACTGCCTATGCTCTCTCCACTCCTGCATTCCACCAGATTCCTTGACCTTCAGAAATAGTCTCCTGGAGGCTGGGCATGGTGGCTCACACCTATAATCCCAGCACTTTGGGAGGCTGAGGCGGGCAGATCACCTGAGGTCAAACGTTGAGACCAGCCTGGCCAATATGGTGAAACCTTGTCTCTACAAAAAATACAAAAATTAATCGGGCATGGTGGTCGGTGCCTGTAATCCCAGCTACTCAGGAGGCAGAGGCAGGAGAAACATCTGAACCTGGGAGGCAGAGACTGCAGTGAACTGCTTTCATGCCACAGCACTCCAGCCTGGGCAACAGAGTGAGACTCCATCTAGAAAAAAAAAAAAAAAAAAGGATAAAGAAAAGAATAGTCCCCTGGAAACCCTGGCCCAGACCTCCCTCAAGCCAGAGTGAACTTTCGCCCTCACCATGGGCTGACCCTGTCGGTCCATTTTAAGTCAGAGGAACATGCCCATCCACAGTCAAAGGAGAGGGTGGTAACCAATGCGGACAAAGCTCGCATTCAGCTGAGACCTCAATCAGTAAAGAAATCTTTCCCTACACAGATCCACAGACAATCAAGCCTTAAAAAAGCATCGACCCTAAAGCCTGTGAAATTGTCACTTTCTCTCCTGTGTTCAAGAATGGAAATGTCTTTCTTCATTTTTAAAGAAAGAGCAGGGAGTGGCGGCAAGAGCCTGGATTTGGCATTGGATTGGTCTCCCTTAAGCTCCAACAACTCCAGCATTTAACAGCCAGGGGTACTTGGGCAAATCACATGATTGGACATTGGAAGCTTTTTCCTCCTTTCTAACTCCCCTTCCTGGAGGTTGACACAGACCAAAGTTTGGTAAGAAAACTCAGGATAAAAGAAGGGGTAGAGACCAGGTGATGTGGCTCACGCCTGTAGTCCCAGCACTTTGGGAGGCCAAGGTGGGTGGATCAGTTGAACCCAGGTGTTCAAGACCAGCCTGGGCAACGTGGTGAAACCATGTCTCTGCAAAAAATTACAAAAATTAGCTGGGCATGGTGGTGTGCACCTGTAGTCCCAACTACTCGGGAGGCTGAGGTGGGAGGATCACTTGAGCCCAGGATGTCAAAGCTGCAAGTAAGGTGAGATTGCACTGCTGCACTCCAACTTGGGCTACAGAGTGAGACTGTGTCTCAGAAAAAAAAAAAAAAAAAGGCATTTTTTTTCAACGTTATCAGAGATGGGAGCTATACAAACAGATGAGGTTGGATGCAGGTTAAGATTTAGCTCAGCTGTAAAGAAAATGGTGCTCTTCTGAGGCTGGAGAACTTGAGAACACTCAGGTAATGTCCTGAGGCAAGATGATCAGTCATCCTCGATGTCCACTCCCTTTGTCTCTCACGGTAATGGAGAACTCTTAGCTAGGTGGTCCCTAGCATCCTGACTGCACCGCACAGCCTCCTTTGTGGCCATGGAGCAAACCTCCGGCCAACAGAACACAAGTGGAAATGACAGGTAATGTTCAAGGCATTCCTTTGCAAAGAAGGTGTGCCCTTCCCTTCCCCTGAGGCCCCTTCTATGGGCTGGAAGGTGGACATAGCAGTGAGCCTTCTTAGCCCCGACAGCAGGCATGGAGGGGCGGCCGAGCAACCAGGCAGGAGGACGTGGATTCTGACAATGTGGAGCCACGACATCAACTCACTGCCTCCACCTGGACCTGCGCAAGAGGGCAGTGAACTGCGGTCTCACTTCAGCCACGATTTCTGTAGGATTCTGTGGAACTTAAACCTATGTACTGGCCAGGTACAGTATCTCACACCCATAATCCCAGCACTTTGAGAGGCTGAGGCCGGAGGATCCCTTGAGGCCAGGATTTCAAGACCAGCCTGGGCAACACAATGAAACCCTGTCTCTACAAAGAATAAAAATTTAAAAATTATCCAGGCATGGCGTAGTGCGCCTGTGGTCCCAGCTACTTAGAAGGCTGAGGCAGCAAGATACCTGGAGTCCAGGAGTCAGAGTCTTCAGTGAGCAATGAGCAGTGACTGCGCCACTACACTCCAGCCTGGGTGACAAAATGGGGCTCTCTCTCTGTCTCTCTCTCTCTCTCTCTGTGTGTGTGTGTATATGTATACACACATATATACAGAGAGAGAGGAAGATATATATATATATACACGCTGGGCACTGTGGCTCATGCCTGTAATCCCAACACTTTGGGAGGCCGAGGCAGGTGGATCATGAGGTCAGGAGTTTAAGACCAGCCTGGCCAACATGGTGAAAACCCCTCTCTACTATAAATACAAAAATTAGCTGGGCATGGTGGTGGGCACCTGTAATCCCAGCTACTCGGGAAGCAGAGGCAGGAAAATCGCTTTAACCCTGGAGGCAGAGGTTGCAATGAGCTGAAATTGTGCCATTGCACTCCAGCCTGGGCAACAGGGAGAGACTCCATCTCAAAATTTAAAAATAAATAAATAAAGATACATACACACACACACACACACACACACACACACACACACACACACATACATATTCAATTCTGAAACTTGGAGCCTGAAAGTCATTTAAGAAGATGGGACTAAACAGTTACTGGTCACCTTAGTGCCACACAGTCAACAGATATGTCAGTCCTCTAAGGATGCAGCACTGTCACAACAGACAAACTGAAGGTCCTGTCCTCATACAGTGTGCATTTCATATGATTTCATTTCATCTTGATTACCACTCTGTCAGGGAAATTACCTTGCATCTTAGACACTAGGACATTAAGTTGTAGAGATTTCCCATGATGTGTTTGAAGTGAGTCAGTCGGTGAGTCAGACGTCCGAGATTCAAGCCAGGTCGGCTCAAGTCAGAGCTAGAACTTCTCCATGGGTCTGGTGGCCTCCAAAGCACGCCCTCTAGCCTGTCAGGGGCTGTCATGGATGGGGACTGTGACCACGAGGAATCAAGAGGAAGAATTTTTTTTTTTTTTTGAGACAGAGTGTCCCTCTGTCACCCAGGCTATAGTACAGTGGTGTGATCTTGGCTCACTGGAACCTCTGCCTCCTGGGTCCAAGCGATTCTCCTGCCTCAGCCTCCCAAGTAGCTGGGATTATAGGAGTACACCACCATGCCCGGCTAATTTTTTTTCTTTTGTATTTTTAGTAGAGACAGGGTTTCGCTGTGTTGGTCAAGCTGGTCATAAACTCCTGACCTCAGGTGATCTGCCTGCCTCAGCCTCCCAAGGTGCTGGGATTACCAGCATGAGCCACCACTGCCAGCCAGGATCGTTCTGTCTTTTTGAAGAGCCAAAGAAAGACCCCAGACTAGCTAGGAGAGAGGCCCAAGGAGACCTGAAGGCCAGGGAGGAGGGACAACCAGTTGTTGGCGTGAACCAGTGGCAGAGGCTCAGCAGGACACAGGCCAAGGCTGAGGAGGCCCCCACAGAGAAGCAGAGCCTAGGACAAGGGGTTCCTCACAACACCTGTGCTCCCCGAAAGCTCCCTTCCTACCCTTGTTCTAAGCACAACTCTGGAATGGGGGCCCTGACACAAACCCCTACTCCCTGGGGTTGGTGAAGGGGCACCCAAAATTCAAATGATCTACAGAAAAATAGAGTCCTGTATTTTTAAAATATATCTAGGATTGTATATGGACATTAATATCACTCTGACACCCACACAGAGACACCAAAGAAAAGTACCTTAGAAATACACCAAAATGTGGCTGGGTACTGTGGCTCACACCTGTAATCCCAGCAATTTGGGAAGCTGAGACAGGTGGACCACGAGGTCAAGAGTTCGAGACCAGCCTGGCCAACATCTTGAAACCCCGTCTCTACTAAAAATACAAAAATTAGCTGGATGTGGTGGCACTCAACTTAGTCCCAGCTACTCAGGAGGCTGAGGCAGGAGAATTGTTTGAACCAGGAGGCTGAGCTTGCAGTGAGCTAAGATTATGCCACTGCTCTCCAGCCTGGGCATCAGAGCAAGACTCCATCAAAAAATAAAAATAAATAAAAAAGAAATACACCAGATGTTAGTTGGGGTCTTCTCGAGGTAGTAAAGTGCTAGGGGATATTTTGCAAAGTCCTTCTTTATATTTTCTGACATTTTCCAAGTTCTTCAATGAGTATTTAATAAACAGATTTAAAACTAACACAACAAAGGATTTTTTGTGTGTTTGTTTTATCTTTTAAGGAAGAGATTAGATCTATCCCTATAACCAGGTTACTTGAGTGGATGTAACAAGTCCATGTTACTAGAAATGAGCATCTGCCCATTTCCAGTCTGAGAACAGAACACTTGGTTGTCCTGGCCAGTGTTTCCCAAGCAGGGGGAGGAGTTCTTTCCTAGAATAAATAAGCCTTAGCATTCATGAGAATCAGCTACTCCAGACAGACGGCTTTGGAAACAACAGTTCTATCCAGCCCCCTGAAGCAGGTAATCCATGGTGCTTTTCATCCTGGGAGCAGAGGAATCTGTTTTTCTGAGCTTTGTAGGTGGCAGCCTGGAGTGTGCGGAGTGTGTGGTGAGCAGATGCCAGGAGGAGGTGTGCCCAGGGCACTGCGTTGGGGCCAGGGGACCATTGTGATTCCGCCTGCCTTTTTAAGAGGCGTCCTCTCTGGGTCTGAGTTTTCACACCTGCAAAGGGCAGAGGTGCCCTGGGGCCTCTACGGTCATTTTTGCCTTGACATTTACGGATTCTGATTCGAGTCAGCTGTGCATCTGACCCTCAGGGAAGAGGCGCTGTCCCCTTGCCTGGCGCTGGGTGCAGCTCTCAGAACATGTGATTGTTGCAGCGGGTTCTTGTGAGCAGCGGCCGCAGGCCCCACGGTGATTTCAGGGTCTCCATGGGGCTGCCTCGGGGGCTCCATCTCCCCACGAGGCCCCCTGGCCAAGTCCACAGATAGGCTGTGCCTCTGTCCACACACTGAACAGACAAACTGCTGGGAAACAGCCAGTCCTTGTGTTTTTGCCCAAGCAGAAAACACAAGGCTTTGCCCCTGAAATAATTCTGGAGACAAATATTGTCTAACATCTTCCTAGAGAAATGGTTGCATCAGGCTGAGAGTAAACAGTTGAAGCTAACAAGCAGCCTCTGTGCCAGGGCTTGACTGAAGGCATTTCCACTGGCCTCCCCTCCTTCCTTCCTTCCCCTCATTCTTCCTTTCTTCCTCTGCTCCTCTCTCTACCCCTCTCCCCTCCCCCTGCTTCCACTCCCCTTTCTTCCCTGCTCTTCCCCACAGCACCCAAGCTGCCCCTTTTCTGAATTCTGGGACTGAGCGGGCAGAGGCTGAAGGCGAATAATCTTGTTCGCTGCAGTCACCAGCCTGGAACTCAGCGCTTCCAGGGTCTCTTGAGCAGTTGCTCATGCCTCTTCTCTGGCTTGCAGTTTCAGGCAAGGGGTAATGGGAGGTGGTGGCCCCTCGGTAATGTCTGTTCTGAGCCAGGTGCCTTCATTCATCATTTATCTCACCTGAGCCACTTAGCATGTTGTGCAGAGATGGAAACAGGTTCAGAGAGGTTCAGTCACCTGCTTGTCATTACACAGCAATCAAAAGTGGCCAAAACAAACTCCCAGTCTCAGTCTGGGAGACCCCAAAGCCCAGGCTGCCTTCTCCCCACTAGGAGGCCCTTCCAGGCTTACGGTGAAAACAGTGACCACGTGGCGACCAGGCAGGGGCGGAAAAGAACACTCTCCTTTCTTTGGCCTTGATGCCGACCATTATCAGGGCCGTCCAGGCTCCAGACACTACCAGAAGCCCTCATTTCCCTCTCTCAGCCAAGCCTCACTGCAACCCAGCATCATGCCTGGAGGCCCACGGGGCTGCACCACGTGTCACCGAGAGGCTGGGAGCGTCACTGTGGCCTCTGACTCTGGCCAGGGCTCCTTCATCCCTGAGCTCCTCTCTAGTGGCAGTTGGGGAATAGGGGAAGGGAGCCTCTGCTTTCTAATGCCCTAGGCTGGGATCTGCTCACCAAGAGGGAGGAGAGGAGTGGGCATTCTGATTGGACTGAACCTCGGACCTCCCATCAGCTTCCAGACCCAGGAGCCAGGCAAACCTGGCTGCCCACTGGGCTCCTCCACATGTTTGCCGTGTGACCTCGGGCAGTGCCTTCACTGCTTTGTGCCCAGGTTTTCCACTGGAAAAAATGGAAACAATTATGGCACTTACCTCAACGGGTGATAGGAAGCAGAGTGATGCGTCAGGTGCCCAGGAGAGCACCTACTGAGGGAGGCTGCAAAGCTCGCAAGAGGCAGCAGAACAGGGACCAGGACGTAGGCAGGGGAGGTGGTCAGGGCTCCATCTGGCCCTCTGAGACCTGAAGGATCTTTGCTTTGCAGAGTTGACGATGGAGAGAATGTTCCTTCTCCTGGCTCTGGGGCTCTTGGTGGCTGGATTCTGCCCTGCTGTCCTCTGCCACCCTAACAGCACACTTGACGATAAGAATTCGACCCAGGAGGACCAAGACCAGGGGACACACGTGGACCTCAGATTAGCCTCCAGCAACATGGACTTCGCCTTCCGCCTGTACAAGAAGTTGGCCCAGAAGGCCCCTGGTAAGAATGTCATCTTCTCCCCGCTGAGCGTCTCCACTGCCTTGGCCTTCCTGTCCCTGGGGGCCCGTAATTCCACCCTGATGGAGCTTCTCAAAGGCCTCAAGTTCAACCTCACAGAGACTTCCGAGGCAGAAATTCACCAGAGCTTCCAGCATCTCCTGCTCACCCTCAACCAGTCCAGTGACGAACTGCAGCTCAATATGGGAAACGCCATGTTCATCAAAGAGCAGCTCAATCTGCTGGACAGGTTCACGGAGGACGCCAAGAGCCTGTATGGCGCTGAGGCCTTTGCCACTGACTTTCAGGACTCAGAGGCAGCTAAGAAGCTCATCAACGACTACGTGGAGAAGGGAACCCAGGGGAAAATCAGGGATCTGATCAAGGACCTTGACCAGCAGACAATGATGGTCCTGGTGAATTACATCTTCTTTAAAGGTGAGTGCCCTGCTTGGGGTTCAGAAGAGATGGATGTTTAGTTCTGATCCTCAGGGCCATTTCTGTCCTGGCTCAACAACAGTGTTATTAGGGAAACCACTGTAGAGGACAGTGCCCACAGCCTGGGGGCATCGTGGGCACCAAGGCCCCGCCCTGCCCATAGGCATCACCTTCTCCTGTTGGGTTTTTTCAAGTTACACTTTGTCCTTCCAAGACATCAGCCTATCAGGGAAGCACATCAGTCATTGGTCTGAGTCAGTTTGGTGCTTTTCACTGTGATTTAAACTTGTCCAGCAAACAGAAGGAAGGAGTTCTCCCTCGAAACCACTCCAGGGCCCACAGGGACTACAGCTCCCTTTTTGCAGGGGCGCTGCTGGACTGGGCCAGGAAAGCCCTCTGTCTGGATGCACCTGAGTCTTCTGCCCTCCACATGGGCAAGGAACACTGTCCAACCAGGGGCCTCAGTCTCTGGAGGTGGCCAGGTGGGGCTGGGGCCATCTTCACAGGGGAAGCCAACCCTCAAGGAGCCTAGCTCCTCCCAAGGTTCTACAATTCTGCTCTCTTATAATCATCTGTAATTATATTTTAAAATGTGTCATTGACACATAAATGAGGGCAGAAATGGCATTGTTCCCCTCTGGGGAAGAGTCTCAAGGGAGGGCAGTATCCAAGAAACGACCCTTGCCAGATTCTAACTGGTCCAGTGCCCAATCCCATTGATAGAAACTCATCCAATGCAAACCTCAGCCTGCAAGCTCCCAAGGGGCAGGGTGCAAGCAGGTAGCTTCTGCCTCCTGGAGCCTGCAATCCAGATGGGGAGAAAAAAACACAGGGATACAAAGAGTGACCACCAGTCAGAGTGCAGAAAGGTGCTTAGGAGACATGCGCTGCTTGGAGGCAGAGTCCTGCCTGGGGGCTGTTGGTTGACTCCTGGGCAAGCCCCTTCCCCTCCTAGGCCAGGGTCTTCATCTGTAAATGAAGGCATGAATCCAGATCTCCCGCCAAGACTACTCCGTTCCTGAGCTGCCATTTGTGCTTTGAGTTTCCTGTGTTCTCTCCTCCTGCCATGTAGCCCTATGCTAGGACTCTCTGCCCTCCAGGGATGCAGTAGCCAGCCCAGCTTCCCCCTCCCCACCTGCCTCTAACAATGGGAAACAGGCAGGTGGGAAACAGGCAGGCAGTGGAGATGGCCCCATGTCTCTAGCCCCCCCACTGAAGCTCCCACTCCCCTCACTGTTGAGTGCTCTGGTCCTCCTGGAGTGGAGACCTACAGGGCCCCTCCCCTTGCTGTGTTGACCTCTACTTACCCTCCAGGTGCCCATTTTGCTCCTTGACTCTGCCTGGTTTACATACATTGTATGTGCTGGGGCTTGGTCACTGCTGGGGCCGCCCTGTGGAAGGCGGAGGAGGCGGGGCATGCATAAGCTTCAGGCTGAGATGGTCCCAGCTCAGAACCCTGGAATGCTTCTTCCCTCCCTTGCTGCTCTTCCTGTTCCATTGCACCCACTGGACCCATGAGCATGCAAGGATTGACTCACCCAATGATGTTAGGACTATGTATTTGACTGAAAGTAAGGGGGTGGGGGCATCCAGCCAGGGGCAGAAGATGGGAATTCAAGAAAGGAAGGTTTCCCCTAGAAAACTGTTTTCTTCATTTCTCTTAAATCCAGATAGAATTAGAATGGAAGGCCATTACAGCAGAGGGAAGTTGAGTCAAACAGAGATCAGATCCTAAAGACACTAGTCTAGCCAGACATTTGGGCCCCCAGTTGAACAGCTGAGGATGTCAGAAGATGGTAAGGAGGCAGAATCGGAAAACTTGGTGACTGGCAGACAGAAATGGGGGGAGACAGGGGGCAGATGTGAAAACATTTAAAGGCTTGTAGAGCCTGGGTGGTGATTTTATCCCTCAAACCTGTCCCTCTCTTGATTCTGGCATACAAGGCAGCAGTCGAGGTCCCCAGAGGCAGCCGGTCTTCTTAGCAGGAACCCATGCTGGAGATCTGGCCAGCTAAAGGCCCCAAAGGAGCTGGGTGCCCTGGGTAATATGGGAAGGCACTCCATGGCACTGCCCTCACGGAGGCCACAGAAGCACCTGAATGGCTGCTGCAGTTGGTGACGGGGATGCCTGTTCAACTGAAATATATCCTACTCTGAGATGAGTACTTGCTTCAAGTAGTCTTTACAGTTAGGTTTGTCCTGGGTGGTTCCATGTTGGGAGGCTTCAGGGACCAGAGAACCTGAGATGGTCTGCTGGGAGTGGGAAGGAAAGATGGATTGTGATTTTGGTCCTAGAAAAGTCAAAGGTGGGGGAGAGTCTAGAAGGAAAACGATGGCACGAGAGAATGTAGGGCCACCCAGAAGCTGGCTCTTGTTGCAATTACCAAAAGAAAAAGCAAAATAAAGAAAGAAAGGAAAGAAGCTCCCATTTATTGAGCACCTACTCATACCAACCATTTACATGCAATACCTTGTTTAATCCTCGTGGCAGCTGTGTAAGGTGGATGGTGGTGCTGCCATTTGTTAGTTAGGAGACATGAAGTCCAGAAAACAAATAATTAAACTTTCAAAGTTGGCCTGGTCCCATTTGAAAATCCCCTTTTCTTCCTCATGTTAACCCCTAAAGTTAATCTGTTTTGACTTTATGCATCTTCCAAAACCAAGAATGGAGGTGAAAGATTGTGGAGCCCAAAACCTAGAGAAAGGATTGACGAACTTTGTCTATAAAGGACCTAGTAGTAAGTATTTTAGGCTGTGTGGTCCACAGGAGGTCTCTTTTGCTGATTTTTCATTTTGTCTTTCTCTTCTGCTTCTTTATTATCTTCTTCTCTTTCCTCTTCATTGTTTTACAATCTTTGAAAAATATAAGCACCTTTCTTAGCCTGAGGTTCATATAGAAATAGGCTATGGCTGTATTAGCTTACAGGCTTATGGTTTCCTGACCCCTGTTTTAGAGGAGGGAAATAATTGTACCCAACTAAACACATGCAAATCATTGGCCTATATCATGATTCGCAAAGAATGAGTTTCATGGAATTATCTACATTTCAAAGATTTTACTCCATTCTTCCCTTGCTTGCATAGTTTCTGATGAGAAGTCTGCTGTCATGTTTATCCTTATTTCTTTTTAGATAAGGTGGAGTTTTCCTCCCTCTGCCCCTACCTCTACCTCTTTCAAGATTTTCTCTTTCTCTTTAGTGTGGTAAACAGGCCTTTAGTGAGAGGAGTTATGTCAGTCTGGCTAGGATTCAGCCTGCTTTTCATGTTTGCAATAGCTAGAGGTGCCGGAGGCAGTTTCGTGGAATTTTACCTTTGCAACATTGGGAGCCTAGGCAGCCTCAGAGTCAGAGCACCCACAGATGAATCCTCCCCCAGACAGACACAGAATCCAGGGCAAGTCTTAGCTGGATGTTCATGGTTTGTAAAGGTGGGCATGAGCTGGATATGAGCTGAGGACCATAGCCAGCTCATGGCTTTTGCAATGTCCAACACTCCCACCACCTAAGATGTCACAAGGGCCCCTAGGCTTTTATTTCCATGGTCTCTCCTGGCTCTGAGTTCTGTCTTCCACAAAGTCTCCCTGTTCCTCCCCTCACTCACAGAGATGGGCATCTCCTCTGTCTGCCCTCACCACCTCACATACAGAACCTGGTCTCTTTCCTCCTCTTTCTACCCAAAGCCCTCCCACAAGCCATTGTAATATGTTCACATCCCTGTTATGCCAGTGACTAACAATTGCTCACAAGAGGATTTTTCTCTTAAGGAACCAAGGCTGTCCCATTTCTCCAGGCTACAGCCTCCCACGTGTTATTACGCCTCTTTGCCTCACTTTCCCTAAACCTTCTCTCTCTCTTGCACTCCTTATTCCCAGCTTCCTATTGATTTCTCGTTTAGCACAAGGAACCAAGTCTTTCTTTCATGGCCCTTTTCCCAGTCTAAACCTGCTGGGCTCTCCCTCACCCCCAATAATTTTTTTATTTGCCAAGCTATTTCTCTAAATGAAGGCAAGGCCACTCCTATGAGGGACTCTCAGTGTCTGTTGGACTGAGCACTTCCACTGCTGGAGAAGCAGGGTAAAGGCAGGAAAGCCCTTGCACTAACATTCTTCAAATGCCTGCTCCACCTTCAGCCAAGTGGAAGACACCCTTTGACATACGTGATACTTTTATGTCAAAGTTCTACTTTGGCAACCTGATGTGGGTGAAGGTGCCGATGATGAGAATGGATGACATGGCTGCACCTTACTTCTGGGATGAGGAGCTCTTATGCACCGTGGTGGAGCTGCCGTACACAGGCAATGCCAGCGCATTCTTCATCCTCCCCGATCAAAACAAGATGGAGCGAGTGGAAGCCATGCTGCTCCCAGAGACCCTGAAGCGGTGGAGAGACTCACTGAAGATCAGGTGATTTTTCCTGTCCCCCTGAGACTCCACGTCTCTCCACCTCAAGGTCTCACCAGTGTCCAGGGACAAGGGCATGGTGATGGGAGAACTCATATAGGAACATGTGGAATTCTCACTTACTTTGCCCTGTGTGCCTGTGTGGCTTCGGCCCTGATTTTTTTCTTCTTTAAGATGGTGACATCAGGCAGAACCAGCAGCTGAGGCTTCCTCTGACTCCAGCCTGTTCTAAGTCATGAGAAATCTGCACCAAACACTCACGTATGGTTTCTCCTGGTCTCAATCTCTGGAAGGGAGAGAGAAACAGAAGGAGTTGTGATCAGTTGAGGGCTGCAGTGAGATGGGGTCTGAGAATCAGGTCTGTAGTGTGAACCTCTATATTTATTCATTCACTCAGCATTTGCTGCATGATTGAGCACCTACTGTGTGTCAGACACTAATTTGCACCCTGAGAATAAATCAGCAAATAAAACACAAGATTCCCTGGCCTCCTGGAGCTTACTTTGTAATTGGAGAGGCAATAAATAAATATAACAAATAAGTTATTTGATATGTTAGAAGGCAGAGAATTGAGTAAGGGGATAGAAATTGAGTAGAGGGGGATAAAAGAATCAGGAAAACTGGACCTTGTGTTAGTTTGTGATTTTAAATAGAATGGCCAGTAGGTGATGTTTGAGCATCCATGTAACAGAGGGGAGGGGTGGAGTCATGTTGGTATGTTAGGGAAAATCATTCCTGGCAGAGGGAACAGCCAGTGCAAAGCCTCTAAGGTGAAAATGAGCTTGATATGTTCAAGGAAGAGTGAGGCCAGAGTGGCTGGAGCAGAGTTAGTAGGGAGAGAGTTGAGAGAGGTCAGGAGCTCCCAAAGGGGTGGAGTAGCTTGTGTAGGAACATATAGAGCCCTGGAAAACCTTGCCCTTCATCCTCTCTGTGAAACGGAGAACCATCAGGAGGTTTAGAGGAGGGGTGCGATCTGAGCGTTGTTTTAAAAGACTAACCGTGGCTGCTGAGAGAATAGACGGTACAGCAGGTATGGAGTCGGGGACACCCGCAGGAACCAGGCACAGACATGAGGTGGGAGCCCACGGCGGCGGGAACCCCGGAGGGAGCTGTGCGTGTGAGAAGTGGTTGAGTTCTGGATGAATCTGAGGGTGGAGGAATAGGCTGGCGCATGGAATTGAGCTGACTGATTTCACAGGGACATAGTGAGGCAGAGCAGTAGTTCCGGGCCACCTTGTAGTAATGTCCACCCTGCGGTGGCCCAGGGAGTGCATGTGGACAGCTGTGCGGGGTGGGCAGGGAGGAACACCAGCCTTGGGTTTAGACCATGGTTGGCTGGTGTGACCTGGAGCAGGTCACTGCTCTTCTCTGGAGCTCAGCTACCTGCTGAATAGAGAGGAGGGTCCTTTCCCCGCCGCCCCTATTCTCACTGGGTGGTTATGAGAATCCGGTGAGATGTTGTATGTGGAAGCCATAATAAACCACTAAGGGCGGGGCAGCTGCTTCAACCCTAACCTGAGGCTGCAGCTCCTGCCCCAGCCACTGTCCAGAGGCCTGGATGCCTCTCGGGCCTGCCTGACGCTCCGCCCCTCCTCACTCTAGATCCCAGGAGATGCCAGGATGTGGGGTCCTACCGCACCCATCTATTCAGTCCCACACTCCTTCCTGCTTTAGCACCAAATAGCCACCAGGGAGCAGGAGCTCAGCAAATAGTTTTGAATGAGAAGAATTCACCAAACACTTTTGATTCACAAAATGCTGAGGAAATATGTGTCAACACACTCCTGGCCCACAGAGGATGCTCAGTAGGTACTTGTTGAATGAAGGATGAAATGAACAGACAAACACATCAATGAATGAATGAAAATAAAAATAGAACACCTTCCTCAACCACGAGACTCAGAGTTTAGTGGAAGACACAGCCTCCTGTATAACGGTAAGACCAGGCAGACAGTGACAGACATCCTGAGGGGGCTATAAACCAAGGAAGGGGAAGCTGGGCCTTTAAAGCTTGCTGGGAGGTATAACCTGGGCCTCTAAGAGCTTGCTGCGTGTTCTATGCCAGCTTGCACCTGGCTCAGAGGACACTCCACACTCCGAAGGCAAGATGGGAATCTCCATTTGATTGTTTCAGGATCCCCAAAGCTCTGCCAATGCAATCAGACTCCTCAGAGGCCCCCAGGCCCTTTCTGACCTGCCTCTGGCTCCCGGCCCACCTCATCCCCGACTACCATCCTCCCTGCCACACTGAGGTCACCCTCCATCCTGTGGAGCAACTCCTCCTGCTCCCGCCTTCTTCCAGGTTCCTCCATCTGCCTCCTGCCCACCTCTTCACCTAGCTTGCTCTTTTCCTGCCTTTGGGACTCAGCCTCAACACCACCTCCTACAGGAAGCCCTCCTGATACCTGTGAAGCAGGCTGCCATGCAGCCAGTGCAGCTTGTCCGGCCCAGGCTCTGGACACACTCCGGTGTCCCTGCTGGTGCAAAGGTGCTTCGACTGCATTGCAAGCTGCAGGGAAAGAGCAGGGCCAGGCCCGGGCAGGGCCACAGGTCAAGGCTTGGTGTGCTGCCTGGAGCCTTTCACACTTGCAGATCAGAATGAATAGCTAATAAATAAGAAGAGTAAAGACAGGGGTTAGGAAATCGAGGAACAGATTATTTATTTCTAATCAGCAGGGGGTGATTGTAGAAGAAACCAGGGAAGACCGTGCAGCCAGGCGGGAGGCAGGTGGGTGCTGATCAGCAGAGCTTCGGATATGTTTTTTTCTCATTTCCTAGATGGATAGCACTCTTCCTGCCAAAGTTCTCCATCTCAGGGAACTATAACCTGGAACACATACTTTCCCAGCTGGGCATTGAGGAGGTCTTCACCAGCAAGGCTGACCTGTCAGGGATCACAAGGGCCAGAAACCTGCAGGTCTCCCAGGTGAGTCTTTAGACTTTGGTCAATTCGTCTCCATATCTGAACTCGGATGGTGAAGGCCAGGTGCACTTCTGGGCACTCTTGAACTTGTGTCAATGCAGCTGCACTTCTCATTATGCACTCACCCTGCTTGGGACACCCCCAAGCCAAGAAGAGCTCGGTTACAGCCCAGCTCCTCCTGCCGTGGTGGGGACTGGTCCTCGGCAACATGATTGTGCGTATTTCTCAGATGGAAAGACACAGTTGTGTAGATTTCTCAAATGGAATAGATATGTTGACAGGCTTGGAGTCAGAGAGCCATGGACATCATTCCACACTACACCAGTTACTACCCATGGGGCAAACAATTAAAGTCCTCTGTCCCCAGCTTTTTCATCTGTAAAATGGTGGTGAGAGTTCTTGGCTAGTATGCAGTGCCCGGCTGGGGAGTTGATACCAGTAGGGAATAGCAATGACTATCTGGCAATTGTGATGAAAACATGCTGAGAGCACGAGAGAGGACTGCTTGGGACACTCAGCCTGTGTTACTAAAAGCAGAGGCCCCGAGGCAGGGTGGCCATGCAGCCCTCTGCTCCTGTCTGGCCTGAGTGCTCACACAGAGCACTGGGTTGAATCTGCACCTCCACCTTCCAAGGAGCAAAGTAACGGAGGGGTGTGTGTCGAGGAGCAGACCCGAAGGATCTAGGAATGCAGGACCATGATAAGTGCTTGAAAGCCCCAAGGAGGTTTAAGCTGGAGCAGGAGAGATGCTGAAAGCCATGCTGACCTGGCCAGGCGGTTTCTGCAGCAGCTGTTGGTGGTCAAGGGCTGCCGGGACCTTGCTTGGAAGAAACATGCCCCCCACTGCCCCTGCTCCTCCTCCCAACAGTAGTGGGTGTTTTGGGGGCAACATAGACTCTCAACTCAGACAGAAAGGGATGCATGTGAGGTGCTCCATTCTTTACCTTGAAGGCTCTGGGCAGATCACACACCACACCTGGGTCTCCATTTGCACCTCTAGGCATCAGGACTGTGCAAATCTAGTTGCCAGGGGCATTGGGAGGAGCAAACATTCCATAGCACAGAGACAGGCCAGCGCTGAGTGCTCAGTGCCCATTAGGCCCCCTAGCGGCACACAGGCAGGTTGCTGACCTCCTGCCCTTCTGTGTCTACCTTGAGTTATGCTCTGTCCCCACAGGTGGTCCACAAGGCTGTGCTTGATGTGTCTGAGGAGGGCACAGAAGCATCTACTTCCCCAGCGCTCTCACTCTCCCCCCTTCCCCCAAACGTGGGCCCAATGGTCATTGTGCGTTTCAACATGCCCTTCTTGGTGATCATCGCCCGAACAGACACCCCGAGCATCCTCTTCATGAGCAAAGTCATCTATCCCACGCGAGCCTAGAGCTTGTCATTGAGCAGTGGGGCTCCCATTAAGGAGCTGGGAATGGAAGCTGGATGCTTGGGTCTCTGGGCACAGCCTGGCCCCGTGCATTGAGCGGCCCGGGCATGCCTGGCCCTGTGTGCTCACCCTCGGAAGGTGACGGTAACTGCCTGTGGAGTGCCCTCATGCACAGGGGGCAATGAACTCTTCATTCTGGAGGGTCCTAGGCCTCCTGACAGCAATAAACAATTTCCTTGGACACGCTGCTTATGCCTTTCCATGCTGACTGCTGGACTCTGTGCTCCTGAGGCTACTTGTGTCCCAAAGCCAAACCTCTTGACCTCCCATGCAGGCTCAGCTCCACCCCAGCATCTGGGCTTCTTCTGCCTTCAGCTGCAGCAGCCTGCCCAGGTCCACCCAAGCTTGTGGTCAAGCTCACCCGGACCTCAGACCCAGGGCTGGGAGGTCTATGGCCAATTCCTGCCTGCTGGGCTTCTGGGTGCTCACTTTCAGTTTCCCTCTTTCCACCCCCAGGGCCCAGTCTCCACCTGGCTCTTGCCAGAGTTCCTGGTCCTGACCACATCTGGACAGCCCCCAGACTGGGCAGGGCTTTATTGTAGGATGTCCACCTTTTGCCCTTTATCACCCCCAATTTGTGGGAAGGAGCTACTTTCTGGGTTTCCACACTGAGCCCTTCAACTGCCTTACCAGTTTCTAGCCCTGTTTTTGCGAATCGTCTCTCTCAACAACCAGAATGCAGGGCTCAGGGCAAATGAGCCACCACAGCACAGCAGCAGTAAGAGCAATCGTGTAGTCAGGATTTAACTGAGGCTCTCGGGTACCTTGCAATCTCTGTTACAAAGGCAATAACAATAACGTTGACAACAACTGAATATTGGAGGATTTTATGGCAGTCAATCTGCTAAGATCTCTCCCTGAAATAACCTGTTGAGTTATTCTGATGACCCTATCAGATAAATCCTGTCAGTAGTCCCATTCTATGGATGAGGAAACTGAGGCACAGAGAGGCTTAGTCATTTTCCCAAGACCACATAGCTAGTAATCATTGCCAGTAGAATGTTATTCCAACCCTCCTGACACTTTGTGGTTAAGATGTGAACCCTTAACCACAAAGTGATGTCCACAGGAATTGAATTCATGGAATGTAGAGCCTACGGCAAGTAGATGGTGAAGCAAGTCTATGGAAGCTGAGGAAGAGCACTAAACTCAGTCTGGGAGGTCAGGGAAGGCTTCTTGGAGGAGGTGGCTTCTCTAAAATCAGAGAAAGCGAAGGTGGTCAAGCGAACAGACAGGACAGTGCTTCAGATGGGAGAAAGAGCAATGGTAGCAGTCAAGAAACCAAAAGAAGCTGGGCAGCTCTGGGGCAGAGAGCAGCGAGGCTGAGGGGCTGCAGAGAGGAAGGGGCCATGACAGAGCCACTGGACTGCAGAGGGGCGGGCCACCGCAAGGATTCCCAAGTGGTTCCTTAGAGCCACAGGGAGCTCTAAGGGAGTTTCAGCACAGGGGTGATGGAGGCAGTGCTGCGCGCTAGGAAAGGACTCTGGCTGCTGAGTGGAAAAGGGATTCGTGTGCCAGGACAAGGATGTGGGTTGGGTATCCAGGGGGCTCTGTGGGAACTGGGGCAAAGGTAGGTCAGAGCTGGGGAGGGCGAGCAGGGCTGATTCTGTTCGAAGGCTTTGAGGAGAGTGGGTGTGAATTTATGACTGGCGGTGGGGAGGAAGGGAGAATGACTGTATTCGGCTTTGGGCACCTGGGTGATGACTACCAATTCTCTGAATAGGAAACCAGCAGGGGCTTGCTGGCAAGGGAAGTCGATACATTCAGATTTGGAACTCCCATGTCTGATGTTCCTGGGAGTATCCCCAGGGACTTGCTCAGGAAGCAGCTAGGCTGAAGTCAGGAGAGAAATCTGGGCTGGAGGGAAGCATTCAGGATTCCTCTCCCGGGATGGGCAAGAGAGTATTGAGGGTGTCCCTCAAATGAGTGCCATGGGGTGAAAAGAGAAGGGGAACCTCCCGCACTCCCACTGAGGGACTCCCTAAGAAAGGGCAGCCCACCATGGAGAGTCACCAGCATAGGGCAGGAGACAAGAGGACAGGAAGAAAGCTGTCGCCTCAGGACCAAGAGGAGAGACTTATCCAAGGATATGGGAGATAACTTAGAGACAAAGTGATGAATGAATGGAATAAATGTGTCCATAGGATTTAGTGATCTAAAGCCACTCGGGGCTCACAAGTGCAATGTTAGCAGAATGAAGGGAGGACCACAGTGGGCTGGAGAGTGAGCAGGAGAGGAAGAGAGGGAAGGTCAGACAGTCTGCAAATGCATATTTAGAGAGGGAGGGTGGTGGGTAGTGAATGCTAAGCTGAAGTTCACTGCAGTGCTTGACAGATGTCAGAACCTTGAGCAAGCTTTCATAAACATAGAAAGGATTCAGGAGGCAGGGTGGCAAGCAACCAGGGTTGCAGAGTGGCACAACTCCTAAGGTCACAATTCACAGGTGGTTTGACACCACCTTCAACCCGGAGTTGCAGAGTGAGCAGCCAGCCAGGCAGCATGAAGCATCACGGGAGAGGGCACAGGTGGAGGGCAAGGATCAAGGATCAAGGCTCCCACTGTGAAGGGAATGCAGGGAGGGCTGGCGAGGGGGCCAGTGAGGGTGTGTGTTTCTTGGTAGGATTGGGTGGTACCTTCTCTCCTCCGATGACTCTGATGATTCCTAGTGTAGAAGGCAAAGTCACCTGAGTAGTGACATTTGCCAGAGGTTGGGGCAGGAAGAGGCACAAAATGGGACAGAAAGTGGACCAGGGTGTCACGGCAGGTCAGCCAGGCTCAGTGATGAGCGCCTTGGAGGTCCAGCTCCAGGAATTCTTAGTGGTTCCAGCGTTTACAGACAGCTTTGGAATGCCCTTTCTTGTGGAATATGTCTCCATTCTTACAAGTGCTTTTGTGGGTTTCAAGAAGGCCAACTGCTAATCAGAAGGACAGGAGTCAAGAAGGACAGACCAGAGAAGGGTTGAGACCAGCATGGACTTGAGACCAGCACAAGGGTTCAGGTGAGAGCAGAGTGAGCTGATCACTGGGGAAGCATGAGGATGGGGAGATGGGGTCTGCAGGAGGTCCAGGAATGACCTGTTAGAAGTGCCATATGAACTGTAAAGGCTACTTTTCCCTCTAAAGAGGGATTTTTTCTCATTGACTCTCAGCTTTCTCACCTGTACAGTGGAAACCATGATAGGGTGTGCATGATAGCGTGTGCATGTCTGTATGTATCCGTGTATAAGAAGTTAGGAAGTCACTGAAATGTTTGCTCCTGAATCTGAACGATCCCTGAACAGCAATTTAAAAACTCCTAAGATGATCTTTTCCATGTGAACTAACTTCTCATCCAGGCTGGCATGGATTCTCGTCCCTCGGCTGGGGCTGGATGGCATTGCACAGGACAAGGCTCTGACCTGCCCAGCTCCTGCCCCCAGTCCCTCCTGGCCTCAGTCCAGGTGTCTAAGGAGCCTTACCGCAGCCCAGGGCTCATTCTCTTCTGTGACTTAGGTCTGGAAATTGCTGGCTGAAAACTGATTTCCTCCCTTAAGGGAGCACCTGGGCCCCAGACCTGTGAGGGTGGGGCTTAGTTTTATTCTTCTGCATCCCGTGAGGTCTGAGGGACCATCCACCTGCTGGTCACTAACTATTGCCCCTAAATGGTTCCCTGACACTAGCTGCAGGGACAAGCCAGACCCTGTCCTGACTTATTATCTCTCTCACCAACCAGAAGCGAAGACTACTTGGTGAGAGGCACTGACACCAATAAAAGAGACCTACCAACTCTCTCTTTCAGCCCGCGCAAATTTCCAACCCTCCAAGTGCAGGCCCTGAGCTGGCTCTGGGGATTTCAAGGTAAAGAAAATGGAGGTGGAATTTGCCTTCATAGAATCTTCACTTTGTTGAGCAAGACAGAAAACTGAGCATGGATGTGCCAGCAGCCCTGATGAGTGGGGTACAGGATGCCAAGGGAGGGCAGGAGTCAACCCCAGACTAGAAGGGACAAGTTTGGTCTCCTAGAAGAGCTGTCCTCAGACGCAAAATCCTGTACAGTGAAGAGGAGACACCAGGAAGATGTGCCAGCAGAAAAGGAGAGGGAATGCAGTGTGTCCACGGAGCTAGAAGAAGATCCTATGGTCTGGACAACTGTCGTTTGAAGGAACCTTGGTCATCTGTGGAGCTAAAGAGAAAAACATGAACAAGACCATGCCTTATAAACCATGTTAAGGATCTCGCAGTTTATTCAAAGAGTGTGAGCCACAGTGAATATTATACACAGGGAGTGGGTTTTGATGGATTTCATTAGAAAGATCAGCCTGGCTGAGCATGGAGGATGGGTGGAGTATGGAGTGTTTGGTGAAATGAAGAGAAACAGAATGACCAGGAGTTCAGCCACAGCTAGGAACTGAGAGAGGACACAGAGGAAAGGAGACTGACTGGAGAGATATTTATGAGACAGAATTGATGAGACTTTATAGTTGATTGTGTGGAGGACAAAAAGGAAACAAAGACGACACCCAAGTTGCTGTATTGGGAACTTGGTAACTGAAATCCATATGCTATTCCATGAGCTAAGGATTACAGAATGAATAACGTTTTGTGCAGGAAGAAGAGAAGTCCTGATGTGGACCTGTGGATTTGGAGTTGCCTGTATGCCATCTCAGAAGAAAAGTCCAACAGAGAACAGGCTCTATAGATCTGAAGTTCAGTAGGGAAATTTGGGTGGGAAGGATGGATCTCAGGATTTCTTCTTGCCAAAAAGGTGAGGACACTCCTGCCAAATGACTTCTATTTTCGCCTGTGACATAGAAAGAGATGTTATCTGCTGAGTCCATCATGGGGAAGCAGAAAACCCAAAAGTCTGGATGAGGGGAGACGAGGACACATCAGGAAACCTTGATGTTCTAGCCGGCACTAATAAGGGACACTTGGGAGCTGGAGATCACTGTGTCACTAGGCTGTACAGGTGTGTGGTTCCAGATATAATCAGCAGTTCAGACACAGACCAAAAGGGGATAGGCTGCAGGTGGCTACTGGAGACGAAATTTCCCCTGGCTACAGGACGGAGGGACCATGAGTGGCTAACAAAAGGAAAAATGAATATATCTGAAAATATTGACCAGTCATTCAAATGATGGCATTTTCATATTCCAGGCCAGGGATATCAAGGAGCCATAGCAGGAGGAGCTGATGGGTAATAGAGGTGTCTGGAAACAAGATGGTCTTTGGAAGTTGAATAGGGGATGGTGCACTGAGGTTGAAGACATAGGATGATTCATATATTGATGAAAGGGTTCCTTCCACCTTCTCAACAGCCCTTTTACACAGATCTACGAGCTTGGAAATGGGGAAATAATGCCCACAGATTCCAGGCAACTGGTTCTCCTCTCTACTCCCCCTTTCTTCTCAGAGCCCTTCCACTTGCCACACAGCTCCCATGGTGACTCAGTTCAGCAAACCTTCAAAGTCCAGTTCAGATCTTGCTCACATGATTTTGGCCTAATTACCTGGCATCACTGTTGCTGCCTCTGCTCTTGAATGGTGGGAGAGCATCTGCTCTAGAAGACAGTAGGGTGGATTACAAGGAATAACAACAACACATGTCGAACTGGCTGGATTCCACAGACCCTGCTCCACTGACCACAGCCTCTGCCACACCAGAAACATCCATGATGCCCTGTTGTGCCCACAGGTGCTGCTTAGGGCTGTGATTGATGTGGCCACGAAGGGCACTGAGGAATTAAGCTTCAATTGTCTACGAAGAAAACCCCACTGACCAGTTCATTTTAACAGGACTTTCCCGATGGCCATTCCCTCCCCAGACACTCAGAGCATCCTCTCTGGGCAAAACTGTTGACCTCAAAAAGAGATGAAACCAAAATCACAATTTGCAAAGCAAACTGAATTGGGATGTACAAATCTGGTAAACTTCATTTAGCCATGACTTGTTACAGGTACTAGGTCCAGAATGTATCTATAACAGCGTATCAGACCCATGTGTTTGAAGGAAAGGCCACAGCAAATGCTTCTAAGAGTAACCCCACACAGACTCATAGGTTTTATAGAAAAGAACACTGACTGTTTGCTTACTTTACAAATTCTGACCGTGCTTTCTAAGTATCACTCAGAAACTACCACAGACCAACTCCAGTCCATGAGACCCTGCATTTCTCTCAACTACCCTCTTTCAAGACTTTGCTGAGCTGCCAAGATGGTGTTCTCCCTTGCTCAGAGAGTTCAATAAACCCAGATGTGTTTGAAAGGAGTGAAGCACGGGCACATGCTACAGTGTGGATGAACCTTGAAAACATTACGCTAAGTGAAAGCAGCCAGACACAAAAGGCCACGTATTGTGTGATTTCATTTAAGCAAATATCCAGAACAGGTAAATCCACAGACACAGAAAGCAGATTAGTGGTTATCAGGGGCTAAGGAGAGGAAAGAATGGGGATGACTACTCAATGGTAAGGAATCTCCTTTAGGGGTGATGATAATAGTTTGAAACCAAATGGAGGT